>VKOC01021825.1:0-32077 GCA_009364415.1 Spea multiplicata
ACAGCTATGATTGAGAAAAATATTTTGTTTTTATTTCCTTTTTTTCCAACCTGCCCCCCAGTTATGCCCCCAAGTTATGCACATCTGCCCCCTGGCTTGCCACTCTGCCCCAGAAATGTCTTATACCTTTATATGCCACTCTGGCATTTAGGGGGTTAAAAGGCATATTATGCGGCAGAGTGGCAATAATGGGGTTAAAAGGCATATAATAGAACACTCTGCCTACAGAAATGCCTTATGCCCCCCATTTAACCCCCACCCAAAAAAAAAAAACTTACCGGTGCTTCTGACTCCCTGGTGTGTAGTTGGGGCAGCGATTAGCGTGGGCAACTTCTGCTGCAGCCAGAAGGAGGTGCCGATAGCAGCGGGGGATGTCTGTGTCCATTGCGCAGACCTTCCCTGGCTGTCAGAGAGAATTCCCTGCAGTGCTGCTGGGGATCTGGGTCTTAGTCTCGTAGTCAGACCTCTATTTGAGGTCTGGTTAGAACGAGGGGTATTTTTCAGAGCATTTGCTCTGGAAAAAACCTTGTCTTATAATCGAGCAAATACGGTAATTATTCTATACATTGTTACATGATTACATAGTACCCATGGAAAACAAAACACAACTCCCAAAGCCAGCAGATGAGCCCTGGGGTACATAGCCCGGGAATTTATGTTTTAGCTCCAGAGTTTTTCTTATACATTTTTAAGGGGTTACACAAATCACCCTGCACAAGAATGACACCCGAATAAGTGAACTCACCATAAAAAATAAATAAATTAACTTACAGAAATGTCCCAAAAAAATGGAAGATGTTAATAAACATCCAGAAAAAAAAAACATTAAAAATAATGTGTCCTAGAAATAAATAAATATGAATGGCACTCACAATCTCCAATCTGAACGTGGAGCTGCGTGTAAAGGCACAACAGATATCCCACAATGGAGAGCGAACGGCTATACGAGGAGCAGATGAAAGGCAGAGAGTTAAGAACATTTTTCGTTAAGAAGCTTATATATGTGTATATATATATATATATATATACACACATATATATATATTTGATTATTTGTAACGAGTTTAGGCTGGGTGTGTGAAGATCTCTTCCTCCCCTCCGATGTGTAGCTGGTGCGCAAAGTTCCTTTCTGAACGCCACCGCTCCCACTTACGTCGTAAACAAGGTGTAAATACCAAAAAAATGCGTCACAGGTCACAAAATCCATAAAACCACCAACGTCAATCAGGGCCGGTGAGTTCACATAGGGTTATTTTTTTTGGTTCACTTTATTATCCACTGTTCACTTATATTTATATATTTATGTAACTTATTCACATATAACATCTATATATATATATTGAACTTATGAAGTGACAATAAATTGAATTCCACCAAAAACAACACAAAGTGTATCCCACAAAAAATAAATTTTAGCAATACTTATATTTCTCTCATATCCATCCGTTGTGTCACGGGAACATATCAGCGTGTGAAAAATAAAAAAAACGGACAGAGATCATAGTGTTTTCCGTCTTGACACTCACTGGCCACTCTATTAGGTTCACCTGTTCAATCAACACAAATATCTAATCAGCCAATCACATGGCGGCAACTCGATGCATGTAGACGTGGTCAAGACAACTTGCTGAAGTTCAAACCGAGCATCAAAATGGGGAAGAATCTGTAAGAAATGAAGGGTGCCTTTAAAATGTGATTACTACATTTATTGCATAATGTTTTGGGGACGATTTGGGTTTCTATAAGGTGAGATATCTGGTTTTACAATGTAAGGTCATTTGCATAGTAATGCATTACAAAGGGATTGGAACAAAGGCTCCAACAGAGGTGGGATACCCCACAGGGGGTCAGACAACTGAAGCCAGTCTATATTAACATAACTGTGTACATGTTTACATAGACTACCTGTCTCCAACATAATTGGGTCATACAGGAAAACTCTGGAAAGAGGGGTTGGGTGAACCACTTTCTGGGAGGTGCAAGGAATTCTGGGATGACTAGAGAGGGGCTGCAAGAGTCTGAGTAAAGGGTAAGAGAGGAGTCTGAGTAAGAGAAAGAAGAGAAGTGTCTGAGTAACAGAGTCAGAAGAGTAAGAGTAAGAGAGTAAGAAGAGAACGAAGAGTAACAGAGAAAGAGGAGTCTAATAGTAAGAAGAGTCTGAGTAAGACAAGAGTCTGAGTAACAGAAAGAGAAGAGTCAAAGAGGAGTCTCGGAGAAAGGAGAGCACAGCGAACAGAAGTGTCCTGGGTTAGGAGACTCAGAACGAAGCTGCGCAAGATGGCGTCCGGGAGAAGCCTGTGAGCTGAGAGAGGTTTCCCAAGAATCTTAAGTATCCCTTTTGTTTTGTATTATTATCAAATGTTTTCTGTATGTTATATGTTTTATCACCTGTAACAGTAACCTAATTCAATATCAATATACATTTTTCTATACGCTTGTATTTGTGCTTTATTCGTCACACATTCCCTAAAAGAATAACCCTGCTGTAAGAGGGTCATAATTTCTAGAGTGAGTTAGTGTGAGTATATTTCTAAGAAGTGCATATAAATTTCTTACAGAATTGGCGAGCCAGGTAGGAGGGATTTAGTGTGACTTATGAGTATATTTATAAGTGTATATATTGTGTATTGAGTTAGGATAGTGTTCGGGTGTTGCATATACAAATTTCAGTGAATTCTGCTTTGTTAATGATGGAAGGGTTAAATAAGAAGATTGCTAAGGTTAAAAATTCTGGTGACTTGATCAAGTGTATGCAGGGGTCAATGGATCCATGGTATGAAGTAAGGGATTATATGGCCCAAGCAATAAAAGATAAGAGTATGTCTGAAAAGAAAGGAAGAAGGGCATTGATATTTTCTGCATGCTGGATCGCAGGAAACTCTAAGGCCTACTTAGAACAAAACAAAAAAATTAGAAAATGAGATTAGTAGCCTGCAGCAATTAGTTAAAACCTTATCCATAGAAAAGGAGGAATTGTTAAAAAAATGTAGTCTATTTGAACAATTGGAGAGTGAGAGTAAAACACTTAGGGACAGTATTGAAACCCTTAAAATCGCCGCTAGCACTGCATCTGCTATGTGTATAAGACAGCAGAATACAATTCAAGAGAATAGTAATTTGCGCAAGGAGAATGAACAACTTTTGGCCAGACTGAGGGATGCACAAGGGGCAATTCGCTCACTATCTATATCCTATAGCAATCATAAGACTGATCATTCTAAATGCCAGGTTGAAATTGAAGATTTGAAAGAGCAAAAAGAACTTTTGGAAGCAAAAGTTGTAAGTTTAAGCACTGAACTTGAAAAGTGTAAGATTTTTGCACAGAATGCTGCAGCTTTACGTGTAAGCAGCCAGCAGACTTTACAGGAAAATGAGGAACTGCGTAGTGCAAATGAGCGGCTTACTCAGAGGCTGAGGGATGCAGAGGGGGAGATTAGGACCCTGGCAGCCGGCAGGAAGAGGGAGGCTGATCATGTGCATTGCACAGCTAATGGTAACAAGGTAAATGTACAGCTACATAAAGGAAATGATGTTGTGGCTGCAATCAAAGTGTTAAAAAATGATGATGCGAATAAAATAGATGGGCAAGGTTTAGATGAGAAGCAAAGTAATGCTAATCATAAAATGATCCGAAATCACAGCAAAACCATGGCAAAGCCTGTGTCTGTATTAAGCCCTTCGCTTCAGAGACAGTTATATCAAAGCAGACAACAAAACAATCAAGGACCCATAGGTAAAAGGGAAGCCTTTAAATGTTTTGCTTGTGGGAAAGTAGGACATTTTGCCAGAAATTGCCACTCTCACTCTGCCAAAGGACACTATATTCAGAAAAGAGCTATGGTTGATAGCTGGAGGCAGGGAGATAAGAATTGTTTTAATTACACTAGGTGGGGATCTCAGGGAAGAGGTAATGGTGTAAGGAAAGACTATATCAAGCCTTGGATTCCCTACCATGTTATTAAGGCACAGAAAGAAAGATTAGAAAAAGAGAATAATGAGTTACAGTATAAAGTAACAGAGTTTATGAAGGAACTGGACATTGTAGAGACAGAAGTGTCCAGAATAAAAGAAATGTTAAGAAACAAAAAGATAGCTCAGTCAGAAGAAAACTAGTGTGCTCTTCTAGATTTGTTGTTGTAACAATCTATTTGTTGTTGATGTTAATCTATTTGTTTAAAGTTTTGTTTTTCAGAAAAAGAGACGAAGCTAAATGAAAAAGAAAAAAAGGAAGGAGACAAACCTGTGAGGAGATCGGGACATTAACATGTGTGATTTCTTGCAGGAAATTCAAAATATTAATAGAGGACCTTAATATCTATTTTTATTTTTCTTAGGGAGAAGCCTCTACATTCGTTCAGTACAGTCAGGTGGGCAAAATTTCAAATTATTTTTGTTTTATTAGTTTAGGACGCCTGCACTGCCAGCTACAGATAACTTAATTTTTGTTTGTTGCTGGATTAAATACATTTAAAATCATAGATTAGGTGAATTGTTGCCAACATGAGGTTTATATTTTGATCACAGTGGAGAGATGTGGTTCTGTAACATTATGGTTGGTCTTCAGCAGTATATATTTTTGCTGCTCTAGATTTTTGTTTTGTTTTAATTTTTAGTTACAAACAAAATATAGCCTCAATCTGATTTTTATTCATATTTCTGAATGGCAACCTACTTTTTATATTTTATTTTATATAGATTGCATCCTGCCAAGACATCGTGAATGTAATGGTAGCATTCAATCTCCTTTTTGTTCTCTCTTCATCTTCATAGAGATTTTGATGATACCACAAGGTTACTGTTGTTGTTGGGATGTCTTAGTATTTTAGTATCTGTTATGTACTGTATGTATGTTTTGTGTATTTTATGTGTTTACAATGTTTTAGATTTGTAAAGCCAGATATTAATGCTGAGACAAGAATGATAAGAGAACCACTAGTGATTCGGGCACGATAATCATACACACTTTCTGTGTAGAGTATCTTTTATTTTCCAGAAGCCATGGGCGAAATGATAAAACACCTTCAAGGGCTGAAGCACAAACCCACTCCAACTATACAGGTTTCAGTAAACGTGCGCAAACACCTTCACGAGTATCACCACTACACACATTCAATAAACAGAGTTTCTGTCTGGTGTGGTCTCTTCAATACACTGTGTAAGTGAACAGCAAAGGGAATGCGGTTGGTGTGAAAATACACCAGATGTCACGGTGGGCAGAGGCCTAAAACGAGGCATGCAATTCGAGGGCTAAAGGAAGCTATGGTGGGAGCAGCGTTGGTGGCACAGGTACCTGAGAGTGATGGGAGTGAACACAAATGGTTGCAGTGATGCCAAGTCTGAGAGGGTAATGGAAGGTTAAAGATATGGCTGAAGGAATTCAAACTATTGGTGAAATATAACTGTGAGTGCCTCTATGATTTGGTAAAATATGCCTTACAGTACCCTAAATTTTAAATATCTGTGGTTGCCAGGTCACTCGTGTCTCAGTGAAAACATACAATCTTTCAAAGTACACGTGCTAAATGTACTAATTTATATATTTGAGAGGGCTCATTTTCTATGCGAGTCATTCGCCCTCTAGGTGGGGATTGTAAGAAATGAAGGGTGCCTTTAAAATGTGATTACTACATTTATTGCATAATGTTTTGGGGACAATTTATGTTTCTTTAAGGTGAGATATCTGGTTTTACAATGTAAGGTCATTTGCATAGTAATGCATTACAAAGGGTTTGGAACAAAGGCTCCAACAGAGGTGAATACCTCACAGGGGGTCAGACAACTGAAGCCAATGTATATTAACATAACTGTGTGCATGTTTGCATAGACTACCTGTCTCCTCCATAATTGGGTCATACAGGAAATCTCTGGAAAGAGGGGTTGGGTGAACCACTTTCTGGGAGGTACAAGGAATTCTGGGATGACTAGTTAGGGGCTGCAATAGTCAAGAGAGAACGAAGGAGTAACAATAGTCAGAGGAGGAAGAAGAGAACGAAGAGTAAGAGAAAGGAGATTCTGAGAAAGAGGAGTTTCTGAGAAAGAGGAGTCTCGGAGAAAGGAGAGCGCAGTGAACAGAAGTGTCCTGGGTCAGGAGACTCAGAACGAAGCTGCGCAAGATGGCGTTCGGGAGAAGCCTGTGAGCTGAGAGAGGTTTCCCAAGAATGTGCTTAAGTATCCCTTTTGTTTTGTATTATTATCAAATGTTTTCTGTACGTTATATGTTTTATCACCTGTAACAGTAACCTAATTCAATATCAATATACATTTTTCTATACGCTTGTATTTGTGCTTTATTCGTCACACATTCCCTAAAAGAATAACCCTGCTGTAAGAGGGTCATAATTTCTAGGAGCGATTTAGAGTGAGTTAGTGTGATTTAGTGTGAGTATATTTCTAAGTGCAAAAATTTCTTACACTGGGAGAGCAGTTTTAATTGATGTTGTTTTTAAAGGTTTTAATGTATATGCTTCACCAGTTAAGAATGAAAGAATAGAATTTTTAGAGCGTATCTCCTTCTTTGCCACAGGTTCTTCTGGAGGTGATTTTAATTGTATCCTACCGAGGGAAAATAGAAGTGGAGGGGATGAGAATCAGAAGGTAGATAGAACCTCTCACCAGCTTAGAAATGTTATCATTGATTTTAAATTGAAAGATGCGTGGAGGCATTGAAAACCCTCTGACCCTGGATATACATGGTCTAATGACCAGGTCAGCTCCCGCATAGATTTTACGTTGTCCGTTTTAATCTCTAGGACATGTTTTTAGAAGACAATGTATTCTCAGACCATAAGCCTTTAAAAACTCGCTTTTTAATTCCTAATGAATCTAAAACTAGGAATGGCCCGTGGAAACTTAATGTGCGTTTTCAAACTCTTTTTACGTTGAAAGGGGCTGGTGTAAGCAATACTGATGAACTGATTTTTAATTTAAAGAAGGAGATTAAAAATGTTTTAGAGTTTAAAGGTAAAGAAATGAATGCCCGGGTAAAGCACTTGGAGAAACGGGAAACGTGCACTCACTTCTTTTTTAAACAAATATCTCAAAAGAGAGACCTAATTTTAGAGATGCATGGCCAGTCCTTCATAGTGGGCATTTTAAAAGTGTCACAAGAATTTTACCAAAACCTTTTTAATGAGAAAGTTATAGATTGTTCCTTTTTAAAAGATACTCTGGGGGACATAACTAATGTTTTAGGATCTGATGATCAAGCGGGTTTAAGGAGAAAGCTGTCGTTAACCAAATTGCATGATTAAAAGCTTAAAAGTCCCCAGGAGCAGATGGAATCCCTATTGAATTTTTTGGGAACTTTTAAAGGATGATCTTTTTAATATTTTTATAGACGCTCTTAATGCCCAGGAGTTACCCTCTTCCTGGAGAAGAAGCATCATTACTAATTGTTAGGAAGGGTGATAGATCAAAATTAGAGAACCCGGAGGCCTATCACTCGACTGAATGTAAACTATAAAATTTGAGTTCTTTGTCTTCTGGGGCACAAATCTTTATGTTTGATCGCTTGCCTGGTCTTTGTACATCTTTCCATCACAGATTGCCCTGATAGGACATCCTGATGTTAAACACTGTGTCAGCCAGATATGAAATGCGAGGGAGTAAACCTTCCTCAGAGCACAGTATAGGGAGGTGAGTAAAATAGATTGGGAGTTCAAAATAATTATATAAAAGCTATATAAGTAAATCTCAAATCACGTGTGATGTGTGAATAAACAAATATGGTGATATCTCCTAAATAAGCCTGCAGCAACCCAAAAAAACACTCCTCCTCAGGGTGTAAAAACTCAAATAAGCCAAAGAAAAAATGGGGCGCAGGTTCTAATAAAGGAAAAGTAGAAAATAATAATGTGAAGTGTAAAATCAATAGTATAGATAAATATGCAAAAGTAACTTGTGTAAAATAAAGTAAACTTTTAATATATAAGCAAAATTAGTGCAATGTCCGAGGGACTATGAAATAGCCAGCAAAAGAACACTCACATGTGATTCTAGCACCAAAGTGCTTGGAGAGTGTCGGTATACAGTCCACAAATAAATTCAAGTAGAGTAGTCCAAAGGTAAAAAGAAAACTTCTAGACGCGTTTCGCCAACCTGGCTTCTTCAGTAGAAGTATAATATGCGAATTCGCGTCTAGAAGTTTTCTTTTTACCTTTGGACTACTCTACTTGAATTTATTTGTGGACTGTATACCGACACTCTCCAAGCACTTTGGTGCTAGAATCACATGTGAGTGTTCTTTTGCTGGCTATTTCATAGTCCCTCGGACATTGCACTAATTTTGCTTATATATTAAAAGTTTACTTTATTTTACACAAGTTACTTTTGCATATTTATCTATACTATTGATTTTACACTTCACATTATTATTTTCTACTTTTCCTTTATTAGAACCTGCGCCCCATTTTTTCTTTGGCTTATTGGAGTTCAAAATAATCAATTTAGGTTACATCCGTACATCATTTAATTCATTCAAACGCTTTTTTCCCATTATGCAATTTACAGGGTCTTTCTGAAAGTAAGTGCTTTCTGGCCACATTCATTCCCATCTAATTTAAAATTAAACAGAAGTATACTGTAGTATAGTAATCCAGGGAAGGTTCCAATTATTGTGATTAGATGTTTCTTCCACTTCAACATTAGTCAAAAATCTTTTCCTTGATCAACATGTGTAGGAAACAGGAAAAGCTGAACTTGATGACTTGCTTCTTTTTTAATCAGTATATATAAAAAGGAAAAGAGATATGTAAATTAAAAAATGGACTGGAATATTCTAATTTCAGTTTGAAGGTCAGTAGCAAAATTGGGGGTGTAGGTTAATTACCTATAACAGAGCTTAAAATAACAGGAATACACATTTGTATGTTTGATTGAGCTGTGAACAATGGACCACTGAGCTTTAAAATGCCACACAGATCCCTCATTTCAAACAGATCCTTAAATACATAAACACACAAAGGAGTGACAATATTAGTCCTCAAGTTGCTAAGTGATACCACTTGTAAAACCAAGAAACACAGGCAATAAAAACAGAATAAGATCCTTAAAACATATGGTAGTGTGAGAGGAGAAGGGAAAATTGCTGCTTTGCGTTGAGAAAAATATTTACCTTAGGATCCACGTTTAGTATTTTCCTGTCCCTCTTATTTTTGAACAGTAATCCAAATGAGTTTTCGGCAATCACTTGGTAATTTGGACTTGCATTTGAAGTTGAAACATTGGTCTTCCAGTTGTAAAAACTGTAAGGACAGAAAAAAATATGTATAACTGAACATAGCAAGTGAATTATTTGAATATTGAAGATGTATTAACCTTTTCATTGGCCTTTCTAAATGTTCATGTATAACAAAGTTCTAGTTCATCATTCACATAAGTGATCCACTGAATAAGAGCTGTGAAATGAAGCCCATGGAGCAGCACAGCTTAGGCGGAGTGGGCCTTGACAGAGCTAGGTGGTGTGCAAAAAGGAATGATTTAATTTAATTGGTTTAGAGTTGTTATGGGTGGGGTTATCAATATGGTATATAAGTGGCAACGAGTGCGGCGGGCCCCGGGAGGTCGAGGGGCGCTGCTAGGTCAGCGGGGGTGAGACAGGTGGCAGCGTGGTTGGCGGTGCGTCTGCCCCTGAGGTGCGCAGTGGCGGGAATTCCCCGACGTTTTCGTCGGAAGATGAGGGAGCGGCTTCTGCAGCGGTGAGGGTTAGTGGCAGCCCCCGAGCGTTTTCTTCGGGCCTTCGGTGCGGGGAAGGTGCCGTTTCTGCGACAGAGCAGCTGGATGAAGGTGATGGGAGTTACGCGGTGGGCCACGGGCGGTCCCGTGGTGCCGTCTCCGGATTTACGGCCGCTTCGTTGGGCCGAGCGCAGCGTATGACTCAGGATGCTGGGTTGTTAGTTATGGAGGCTAGTGGTAGGCAGGTGGGTCATGGTGGCCGCACTTTGGAGTTTGAGAGTCAGGCTCAGGATGTTGTTTTGCTTAGGGATGACATTGAGGCGCTGTCTTCGTCTGGAGGCTTAGGTAGAGGTTTGAGTAGGGCTTGTGTTAGGTCTAGGTCTCCCAGTAGGAGCCCGGGGAGGGAGGTTGGGGAGGTTAGTGGCTTTCGGTCTCGGATTCCTGTTCGGCGTAGTTCGTCTTTTCGTGGGGAATCTTTGTCTGTGCCTCGGATTTTATCTCCTCCTAGGTCTTCCAGTGCAGGCGGAGGTCATGGCCCGGGTCCTCAGCGACGTCCTTCGCAGCGGCTGGGAGTGATAGGAGTGCGGCCTTGCCAAGTGATTTTCGGGAAGGCGGTGGCCAGGATGCAGCCTCGGGGCCTGAAGATTGCGGCCAGAGGTTCCGGTGTGGAGTCCAGAAACTATGGTTGAAACTCGAAATTTGTTAGATGGTTTGAAGGGGTTGTTGGGGTCTCTGCAGAAGGGGTCTCAGGTGGGTTCTGGTTGTGGTCAGGTGTGGTCTCCGGTTGGCTCTGGTGTGGGCGCAGCCAGTGCGGTGGTTGTACCAGCAGTGGAAGGTGTGGATAGTGGTGAGGCTTTGGCCACGGGGGCTTCTTCGGTTAGTGTCGAGCGGGCGGAGTTGACAGGTGGGATTCTGTTTCTTTTGCTGGCCCCCTGGGGGTTCATCTTAAGCAGGATGTTAAGGATAAGATTTGGAAAGGGGATTTTGTGGAGATATTTTCTTTGTTACCTTTGGAGGAGTTTATAGATTTGAAAGAGGAGGATAAGAAGGATGCTAAGAAGGAGGAGGAGGAAAAGAAAAAGCGTTACAGGAAGATTCCCAAGTCGTTTGGTAACTGGTTGAGGGCCTTTTGTATATTGGCTAGTGTTATTGGGGAGAAGTCGCCTAATTTGTGCTCTCCTCTTTTCTGTTACTTGGATGGTATATGGGAAGCGTATAGGACGTATGGGGGTCTGGCGTGGTGGAAATACGACGAGCAGTTTAGGCAGCGGTTGTCGGCTAATCCAGGTATGCGGTGGGACCAGATGGACCTGCCATTATGGATGAAGCTTATGATGGCGCAGAAGGCGCAGCCCTTTCAGTCGGGGGCCGGCGCGGGCGGGCACAGTTCCTCGTCGGCCGTCAATAGGAAAGGTTTTTGCTGGCTGTTCAACGACAGCCATTGTAAGTGGGGGTCTGCTTGCAAGTTCAAGCATGAATGTTCCGGTTGTGGGGGTGCCCATAGTTTCACGAAGTGTTTCAAGAAGGGAAAATCTGGGGGAGTCTCGGGAACTACGTCTTCCGGGTCCGGGGCCGCTTCCTCTGGGGCTAACCCCGGTGAGGTTAAACGCGATGCTACCCTGGCTAAGCCGCTACGGTAATCGTGAAGCGGCGCAGTTGTTGTTTGAAGGTTTTCGTTACGGGTTTTACATTCTTTTTTCTGTTCGGCAGTTTCGAAGTTGTAGTCGGAATTTGAAGTCAGTTTTGGAGTTCCCAGAGGTGGTGAGGGACAAGCTGGCAAAGGAGGTCTCTTTGGGCAGGATGGCGGGTCCTTTTTCTTCTCCCCCTCTGGATAATTTACGATTGTCACCGTTGGGGGTGGTACCTAAGAAGGAGGTTGGGAAGTACAGGTTGATTCATCAGCTGTCATACCCGAGGGGTTTGTCGGTGAACGATGACATTGATGAGGTGCTGTGTTCTGTCTCCTACGCATCATGTGACCAGGCTGTCGAGTTGGTTAGGAAGGCGGGCCCGAACGCCCTTATGGCTAAGGCGGATATTGAATCGGCGTTTCGTTTGTTACCGATTCACCCGGATTGTCATCATTTGTTGGGCTGTTATTTTGAGGGTCAGTATTTTGTCGACTTGTGTCTCCCTATGGGTTGCTCCATCTCTTGTTCTTATTTTGAGAAGTTCAGTTTGTTCATTGAATGGGTGGTCAGGATGGAGGCTGGGAGTCGGTTTTTGGTTCACTATCTGGATGATTTCCTTTGTGTGGGACCGTGCGGCTCTGGGGAATGTGGTTACTTGTTGCGGATGTTGGAGTGGGTGGCCGGGTCTTTTGGTGTTCCGCTGGCCGCGGACAAGACTGAGGGTCCCACTACCTGTTTAAGTTTTTTGGGCCTGGAAATTGATTCGGTTGCGGGCGAATGCAGGCTGCCGCAAGATAAGCTGCGGGCGCTTCAGGAGGTGGTTCACGGGTTTCGTGGGGTTCGGAAGGTGACCCTTCGGCAGTTACAATCCTTGATTGGTTGTTTAAATTTTGCGTGTAGGGCCATACCTATGGGCAGGATATTCATTCAGAGTTTGTCAAGGGCTACTTCGGGCGTCAAGTTGGCGCATCATTTTATACGGCTTTCGGCAGCTATGAGAGCTGATTTAGAGGTGTGGGAGGTGTTTTTGCAACATTTCAATGGTACGGTGTTTTTTCGCAGGGAATCGGTGTCCGCCGAGGAGTTAGAGCTTTATACTGACACTTCAGGGAGCGTTGGTTTCGTGGCGTACTTTCGAGGCTATTGGTGTGCGGAGCGTTGGCCGGATTCTTGGAGGGATAGTCCGCTCATGCGCAACTTAGCGTTTTTGGAGCTCTTTCCTTTGGTGGTGGCCTTGTCTTTGTGGGGTGATTCGTTTCGTGATAGGAAGGTGGTGTTTTTCTCGGATAATATGGCGGTGGTTCACGCAGTGAATCGGCTGTCGGCTTCATCTATGGCGGTGGTTCGGTTGTTACGAAGGTTTGTTTTGCTCTGTATGTCTCTTAACGTGGTGTTTCGGGCGGAGCACGTCCCGGGTTTCTTAAATGTCATAGCGGATTCCCTGTCTCGTTTTCAGTGGGAACGGTTCCGCGAGGTGGCGCCCGGGGCTCAGGATTTGGGTTTGGTCTGTCCGGACGAGATGTGGCAATTAGGGACGAGTTGCTTGCTGGAGGCGTGAGGGCATCGTTGGCACCGGTAACGTGGTCTGCTTATGGTAAGGTCTGGGACGATTGGGACAGGATGGTTTCCTGCGTTGGGTCTGTGAGTACTGCGGCGGAGCAGCTGGATGTGCTGTTATGGTTTTTGTTTGATTTGGTTTCAAAGGGGGCTTCCCCCGCGGTCTTGGGAAGGAATATGTCAGCCTTGGCGTTTTTGTTCAAACTTAGAGGTTGGAAGGATCATATAAGGAATTTTTGGTTCGCCAGGCTTTAAAGGGATTTCGGAGGCAGGTTGGTGTTGGTGACACTAGGCGCCCGGTTTCTGTACAAGTGTTGCGGAAGGTGTTGGATGTTTTGCCATTGGTGTGTTTTTCGGTTTATGAATCCAGGTTGTTCGGGTTGGCATTCATTCTGGCGTTTTTTTGGAGCTTTCTGGATTAGGGAGCTGGTGAGCAGGAATTGGGCAGGAGGTGGTGGTCTTCAGAGATCTGATGTGCTGGTCGGCGAGGACATGGTGTCTATTCGTTTACGGCGGTCCAAGACGGATGTGCTTGGGAAAAGGTGTGATGTAGTATTGTCTCCATGGCCTGGGTCCATGATGTGTCCAGTCCGGGGTTGTTTTGAATACTTGGCTCATCGCCCTGAGGTGGTAGGTTCTTTTCTCCTGCATGAGGACGGGTCGGCTTTATCTCGGTTTCAATTTGTACGGATTTTTCGTACGTGTTTGGATCGCGCGGAACTGGATCCGCGTCAGTTTGGTACCCACTCTTTTCGTATTGGGGCTGCTACGGAGGCAGCCCGTATGGGGTTCAGTGATGATCTGGTCAAGAAGTTGGGGCGTTGGGAGTTGGTTCGTTTTAGATTGTATGTTCGGCCTGAAGGTCTGTTGTGAGCTCTGCTCTGCTGGGGGTTTCTGTTTACTGTTGCTTTTGTTTTTCAGGTTTGGTGGCCTGGATCATGGGCCATTCCTACATATACTGGGCTGTTCGGAGAGCCGCAGTTCGTGAGTCGGGTCAACAACTGGGCTTTCCGGAGGATCGTCTGTTGGTGCGTTGGATTGGCCTTCGTGGTGCGGGATGGAATGACGTGTGTGCGGAACTTTGGTGGCTCTTACGGGATGAGGGGGTTCCGGACATTGTTTTGTTTCACGCGGGAGGTAACGATTTAGGTGTGGTCCCCCAGAAGGAATTAGTTTGGCGGATGAAACGGGATGTGGAGAGGTTGAGGGCTTTAGTTCCTCGTGTGTTGGTTTTGTGGTCAGAGATAGTTCCGAGGTTGCATTGGTGGCATGCACGTGATGCGGTTGCCCTTGCGCGGTGCAAGGGTAAGGTGAATAAGCTCATGGCGAGCTTTATTAGGCGATGTGGTGGCCTGGTGATACGGCATTGGGAGTTGGAGTCCCTGTTGCCTGGCTATTTTAGGGAGGACGGTGTCCACTTATCTGATGTGGGCCTGGATTTTTTGAATTTGGGTTTTCAGGACGCGTTAACCCAAGCTTTGTTTTTTCGGTTTGGCGGGGCTCAGACGGCTTGAGGGGTTCAAGGTCTGGCCTGTGGCGGGGTTAGTTGGGGATTATTGCCTAATACGGTGTTTTGTTATGTTTTTGGTTAATAATTTGACTTGGTTCAAGTTATTGGTGTAGGTTTCGAGCTGGCCTGTGGCTCAGAACCTGGGGTGGTGTAGGGGTGTCTCGGTATGCCCCTGCATTGGTGTGTGGTTAAATTGGTGGTGTGGGGTGTCTCAGTATGCCCCTGCAGTGGTAGTTTGGTTAAATCGGTGGTGTAGGGGTGTCTCGGTATGCCCCTACATAGTTATAATTTGGTTAAACGGTCTGGCAGGGGTGTCTCGGTACATCCCTATTGTGGTCAATATGTTAATATGTTAATGTGGAGGCACCTGGTATGTGTGGGTGCCATTGTTATATGGTTAATGTATTGGTTATGTGAGGTCATTGTCAGTGTTAATAAGATGTAAACTGTTAATTGTGTTAACCGGGGTGGCTGGGTTGACAATGACCTCTAAATATTGTATATATGTTAATAAAGCTGTGGACAAAATATTTTGCACCCAAATAAAGTGTCTGAGTCATTATTTGGGTATGGGGTATGGTTTTCCTGGGCACGAACTCAACTTGTCAAGTTTATGACTTCATGCACATCACTATGTTTGAAGTAAAGTATATAATTATATTCAATGGTAATGGTGTGCTACTCATTGTTCTTTGATGACTGGCATTCTGGCATATGCTTTTTCTGTTATTTTGTATTATCTACACAACAGGTCTAGAAAAGCCTTTAGGGTACTAGTTCCTTCCAATTGTTTGCTTGATTGTGAGAAGCAGCCTGAAACACATTTGGTTACTCAATGATTTACAAGCCAAATAAATCCCAACTAATCTCATCTCTGTGACAGGTGTTTTTCACAGGATCGATTTTGCAATGCTCAGTTGACTGTATGGGATACTACATAGTACACCATAAATCGAAGCATGCACTAATAATGCAACTATTGCACTTTTTGTGAAATTAGTTGAATTGTTAAGTGACTCTTACACTTCTAAAATACATGGAAGCAGGGAACTGCTTGTGCATTCAGAATAATACTCTGGGGCTTTTTATACCTAGCAGTAAGTAAACACCACTTTACTTCACTTGTGGTTCTTTTAGTCACAATGCGATTTAACACATTAATGTATGTTGCATAATAATGCACTGTTTATGCAGGCAAGTAGTAAACACCTGGTGAATTTGCATCTGAAGTGGAAAACAAATCTGCAATTACCCAGAATTGCCTGTTTATTTTTTTTATTATTATTATAGCATTAGGACTTTGCATGAGCCCTCAATGTCATTAAAGTGGCATGCTAACGTACATAACGGAGTAACGCTTAATTTAGGCTTTTATTCACACAGTAAGTTTTAGTAGGTTCTGTCTTTGGGCAAATGATTAATTACTTCAGAGTCTTTGTGGGAATAAAATATGCATTTGTGGATTTAATTCAAGGTCACTTATTCACAATCAGTATCCAGCAGAGACTATGCAGTTCCACACATATCTTACAAATACAGTGTGAGAGTTTGATAGCTGAAATGATTGCTTAGTTTTATGTGAAGATGTGTCCGATATGACACATAAAGGGCATTTTAAATAGTGAAATACCAAGGGAAAAGATTGAGCTCCTACAATTACACTTCTTTATAGTGGTAGTGAGTCAGGCTCAAAGATAAAATAAAGAATCATATGCTGCATTCCTCCCTGGGGTTTCACATGATTGCTCATAATCAAAGACGGTTAATACACGATTTACTGGGAATACACGCACAGTTAAAAAGCTGCATGTGTTTAACGTTTGCCAAATATTGTCTTATCAGGGTAGGACTTTTTAGTGGATTGGCTGCTAGAGACAATTTATCCATAATTACTGCACCAAAACTACAGCTGCCAAGCTGTTGATGACATGAGTAATAACTATATAAGAGTAAAAGAAATCTGAGGCTAGATATTTCTCTGTTTTATCAGTGTTATAGGTTCCTTTGCGGGTTCAAAAACTGTTGAGTGCTATTCAAGTGCTATAACAAATGTAGATGCTGCTATTTGACCACACAAGAGAACAGTCAACGGGTATTGTAGCTTTCTTTAGTTTCTTCAGAGACATATTTGCATCTACTGAAAGTACTTATGTATGCACATACGCAAAGCACAAAGTATTGATCAATCTAATAATCTGCTGAGAAAAGTAATAAAATAGACTACTGTTCAAAAGTTTGGGGTGTTATCACTTAGGTGTTTTCATGGAAAAGGACATTTCTAGACAACATAATTGCAAATTGGTTAACTAATGTTCAATTAGTCTTTTAAAATTAAACTTAGATTAGCAAAAACAATGTGCCATTGGAACACATATTATAATAAAGATTTCCAGATTTTCTGAATGACGCCAAATGTTTGAATGGTAATGTATGTCCTCCCATACCCCAGTCTCTAAGACTAACACAGTAAATGGTTAAAATTAGATTTTTTGAAAATACTATAGCTTCTGAAAAGTTACATTCTCATTGTGGTAATAGTTGCCGTTCTCAGTTGAATTCAACTGGGCCCAAACACCAAATAGATCCCACAGATGCAGTGTTTGAGGCTTGGTCAATTCTAGAATACCTATACGAACTACCGGTAATAATCTCTTGGAATTTTTGCCTTTTACAGATAATGTGGAAAGATGACACTCTCTCTCCTAAAAGCATAGACATATAAATAAACTGATATTAAGATAAAAGCAGACAGAAAGTATCTTTTCTAAAAAAAAATAATAAAATAAAACCTCAAAATGTTACCCTAAAAGGAGGCAAGAAAATTGATATGGATTGGGTTTGAAAAGTATTAGGTGTGGTCTGATATGAAATAATAAATTAATCAAAGTGAATAAATCATAGAAAATGCAAACCTGCTCCAAGAGGAATGGTACAAAGGAAACCAAAGGTTATGGGAAATGCCTCTGAATTAAAGATCGATGAACTGGTTGGGAAAAAGAATGAGCCAATTTAAACACAATAATTTAAATGACTATGCTTAAGTGAACTTGTTCCAAGGTTATTTTCACAGAACATTTAATAAAAATGTTAACCAAAAAAAGCCTTAACATGCAGTCTTAAGGTACGATGCTTTATTTGGGGCTGTCCAGCAATGACTGTTGTAAATGATCAAGTACATTACTGTAATATGTTGGAGATCATAATATCCTTTATGGACAGTTCTTTTCACTTTAAAAAACCATATATGAAATCTGTAATGTAAATGTTCCATCAAATACTCCTGAGGAAGCCCATCCCGGGCGAAACGCGTTGAGAGAAGATATTGAACACGCAGACATACCTCCTATATTGTTGGACAGGGGCTGATCAGGACTGTGTTTTTCCCTGCCTCCGGTCTACAGACTTTTTAAGTTAAATGCTGCATGACACCTACTATCTTGTAAGTGCATTTTGTTTGCCTATACTTACCATAGGAAACTATTGCACTTTGTGGTCTGTTTTATTTAGTTACCTATAGATTTTAAAGAAGAAATAAAGATCTTTTTATTCTGAAGAGCCTCTTGTACCGGCACTGTTTGTGAGTGCATTCACATCTTTACATATTTTTAATTGTTTCTGACGGTATTATACTATTATATATATTTTCTTTTCTTCCTATATGCACATGCGCCCCCATTTGTGCTGTATCCGTTTGTGAATGCTGAGAGGAAGTATTTTATATATTAATTGGAAATTGGACACGTGATTGGTGTTTATTATTGTACTTTATGTAAATGTTCCTATCAGGTATAATGCATTATTGCTCTACCTTCATACATAGACTATGTAAGTGTTTTTTATTGTGCAATACAAAATGATATGCGCATTTTTAAAAGAGTAGTTATGAAGCCGTGAGTATTTAGTGTATCATACATGCACATTCATATAATTCATTGTACAGCATTATGGGATATGTTGGAGCTATATAAAAAATAAATAATATTAGCAATTCTAAAGTAGTAAATTGTGTGTGCACAAGAAGTGAAAGAGAAAGACAATTCAGATAATATTTCAACAAGGTAATCTACAGGGAGCATACATCTGATAAATCTATGAACTATACGTTTTTTTAACTGCTTTTTAAAGAGGCCAGACATGGATCCTCTTCTTGCCTTAGATTTGTAGGATTAGAAGCTATACCTGTATGTAAAGGGGGGGGGCAGAAAACACATCTACTTAAATGTAAAGCAAATGCCCTGAAAAATGCCCCTCTTCTTATACTCGGGGTTGTCTTATAATCAGACCTCAAATAGGTCTGACTATGAGACTAAGATCCAGATCCCCCTCAGTGCTGCAGGGGACCTGGATCCTCCTGTCTTATGCCCCCCCCATGTAACACCCCGCCCAAAATTACCAGTGCGTGTGACCTCCTGGTGTGTAGCCAGGGCAGTGGGTAGACGTCTATGCGATTCGCGTAGGCAACCTCCGCTGCAGCCGGAAGGAGGTGCGGTTAGCAGCGGGGGTTCTCTGCGTCCATTGCGCAGACCTTCCCTGGCTGTCCGAGAGAATTCCCTGCAGCGGTGCGGGGAACTCTGATCTCTGACAGCTGGAGGGTGTATGCGCGATGGACGCGGACAACTCCCCCTGGTAACTGCACCTCCTTCCGGCTGCAGCGGAAGTTGCCTACGCGAATCGCAAAGATGTCTACCTGCTGCCCCAACTACACACCAGGAAGTCAGAAGGACCGGTAAGTTTGGGGGGGAGTGTTCAATGTGGGGCATAAGGCATTTCTGTAGGCAGAGTGCTCCATTATATGCCTTTTAACCCCCTTAATGCCACTCTGCCTCCAGAAATGCCTTTTAACCCTCTATACACCACTCTGCCTCCTGAAATGCCTTATACCTCCCTAAATGCCACTCTGCCCCATAATATGCCTTTTAACCCCCTAAATGCCACGTGGCATATAGGGGTATAAGGCATTTCTGGAGGCAGAGTGGCACATAGGGGGTCAAAAGGCATATCATGGGAAACAGTGGCATATAGAGGGTTAAAAGGCATATCATGGGACGCAGTAGCATTTAGAGGGTTAAAAGGTATATCATGGGGCACAGTGGCATATAGGGGGTATAAGGCATTTTTAGGGCAGAATGGCAAGCCTGGGGGCAGATGTGCAGATGTCCTATAGGATCATCTTATATTCAGGCTTTTTCTTTTTTTCCTAAATTAATATTCAGATTTTGGGGGGGTCATCTTATAATTGAGCAAATACGGTATTAGAACTCGATCCTCTCCACATTGCCAGTCTCAATAGAGAGCTTAATTGGTCATAGTTGTTATAATGGTGTGTAACAAGTAGCGTAATTTAATTACATGACCAACTGGGTGGATTTTTTGCCTTAACCCATTAGGGACCAGGGGTTTTCCTGGGTCAATGACCAGAGCAATTTTTCCATTTTTGATATGTGGTTTTTTTAATGTAATTGTATTCACTGGCATTTCACAAACCCATGCAAGTTATATGTTGTCTTTAAAAGGACAGTTAGAGCTTTCGTTAGATACCACCTGCATATATATATAGAGTCTGAAATTTAATGTTAAAATACAGTATTTTCCCGTCTGTTTTGACAATGTGATACGGCAAGTAAATACCCCAATTTGGTCCAGCAACATCTCCTGAGTATAGTGATACCACCAATACAAAACATTTGTCGGGTTCCTTGGGGGCTAAAAAGCCATATTTGGGACATGCACATTTCAGTTTTTCAACTTGGAATTTTTACATCTGGTCTTCCTGCGTCAATGCAAATTGATGCCGCATTCATCTTGGCATCAATTTTCACAAGATTCCCTGTGCCTTTAGAGCTCACCCCCTGCAAAACCTGAGTGAGCCACCACGCTTCACAACGGGCATGGTTTGTTTTTTGCTATAGGCCTTGTTGACCCCTCTCCATACATAGCATCTCCTACCTTCATCTCCTCACTCATCTCTAAATACACTCCTAACCGGTCTCTGTGCTCATCATGACCTACTTCTATCCTCTCCTCTGATTCCCAGCTCTCATGCTCGCTTACAGGATTTCTCAAGGGCTGCCCCTATCCTCTGGAGTGCCCTCCCCCAGCTTTTTCTTCTTTCCCCCTGCCTTTGGGCCTTCAAAAATCCCTTAAGACCCACTTCTTACAACATTGCTTACAACATTGCACATTAATGCCCTCACGTATTCCTTTAGCTAACCTTTCCTAGTCCCTCTCCTGCAATACTTACAATAGTGTGGCTGGTCCATCCCTAACATTTACACTTTTACCTATCGTGTAATACACCCTAACTCCCTCTAGAATGTAAGCTCCCTCCTCACCTGTTGTTTCTGTAAATCAAATTGTTATGTTACATACCACTTGTTATGTCCTGTCTACCCATTGTACAGCACTGCGGAATTTGATGGTGCTGTATAAAACAATAAATAATAATAATAATAATAGCGCTTATAGTTGTTACCATAAAGCTCTATTTTGGTCTTGTCACTCTAAATGACAGTATGCCAAAAGCTGTGAGGCATGTCAAGGTGTTGTGGGGTATATTATAACCGGGGTTTTTGGTGGTATTGGCAGAGTAAAGGTTTTTTTCTGACAACTCAACCATGCAGCTCATTTTTGTTCAAGTATTGTCATATTGTGCTCCATGAAAGAACCACGCTGTCTTTTTTCAGAGCAGCCTGTATTCCTCCTGAGTTTACCTGTGGGTTCTCCTTTGTATCCCGAGCAATTGTTCTGGCATTTGTGGCTGAAATCTGCCTTAATCTGCCTGACCTTGGCCGAGTATCAAGAGATCCCTGAATATTTCACTTTTTACTGAAGTGATTGAACTGGCTGGCATTTTTGAAGCTTTGGAGATCTTTTTATATAGTTTTCCACCTTTATAAAGTTCCATTCCTTTGTTAAGCAGGTCTTTTAACAGTTCTGTTCTGCTCACCTTTGCTCAGTATCTAGCGTGCTCATTCCATCTACATGAGAGCTAATAAACTCATTGACACAGACACTTATTGCAATTTAAAAGGCCACGGATGTGGGAAATTGTCATTTTACCTGTGTGTGTCACCCTGTGTGTCTGTAACAAGACCAAACGTTCAAGGGTATGTAAACTTGTAATCACGGCCATTTGAGTGATATATATGTTATCATTATGATTTAAAAAGGAGCCAAACAACTATGTGAATGTTTTTTGCATGATTAGTCATATTTTGGAAATCCGTGCCAACATTTAACTAAAATCCTCTTCTTGGTCTGCTCTTTGACCTGTGATGTCGACCAAGTGGTTTTTCGGCATACATTTACTTTTCTCCTGAAGAAGCCAACGGAGTTTGAGACTGAGCCTTTACTGTATTCGGATATCTTTGATCTGCTGGACGTTTTTATTCTGTGATTTTGCATAACATATCGGTTATGCCAACTTCTTTGTGAGTTTTATGAGCTCTCTTCTTATTAAATATAGTTTCTTTATACTGCACCATTTGTGGTTTTCTTCATTTGCATTCCAGATACTCAGAAGAACTTCTCTCATTTGATGGGCCACTTTTACATATTACCTTTGTGAGTGCATCACGTTGTTATCACTCATATTTAATATTTGAACTTATTACACCATTGTATTTTGTTTTTGTTTTTCCTTTACATGTTTATGCGCCCCATTCTTTGATATATTTGCTGTTGTACACTTTATGAGGAGTGTTGTTTTTGGGAGCTGCTAACCTTATTAGGGTATTTATATTTACTTTTATATTTATCACGTGGAGGTGTTTTTTCTTTGTTATATTATAAGCATAAAGCTATCCTAAAGAAGTAAAACAAATATTAAAATGAGTCAATTTGTTTTTTTCTGTCATCATTACCTACATGTTTATGAAACAGATCAGGGATATCAAGCTATAGTCCTTGAGGGATACATATACACTGCTTTTAAGGATATATTTTCAAGCATGCAATATCAAATGTTATATGTAAAATTACATATTATAAGCTATGTCCTATATGCTACTTTAAATTTAAAAACCCAGATTCATGTAATAAAACTGAATTAACCTGCTAATGTTGCACTAAATACAATTAAATCAAGCGAAACATCATACTTTTATTATAGTTACCCATGTGGAACTACAGTATACTACAGATTTAGTTACAGGGCACTCAGTTAATACCTTTAATCATAACAATGATCAAAATAACTAGGGCTTTAACTGGGATACTTTAGAATTACAGGTTATTAATTTTGTTGACTTCAAAGAACTGCAATTTTGTTTAATTAAAGAAGGATTTCTCTCGAAAAATTGCCCTCTTCTATTTGTAAAAGCGAATATTATTGTGAAAAGATACTTTGCAAAGATACTTTTTGTTACATGTATAAGTAAAATCATATGTAGTAGAGAGGTCCACAACTGATGTAGCATGACTAAGTTACAATAGAAGAAAAATATTTTTTTTACTAATTCTTACTTGCAATAGTTATATTCTATATTAGTAGATGCAATAAGATAAAATATAAAATAAAGATCACATAAAAGTAATAGTAATATGTAATATGTGTATGTGCACTATATAGGCAAAAGTGTTGGAACACCTGACCATTACACCAACAGTGAGTTTAATGACATCGCATTTTAAATACATAGACATTGATATGTAGTTGGTCCCCCCTTTGCCACTGTAACAGCTTTCACTTTTCTGGTAAGGCTTTCCACGAGATTCTGGAGTGGCTCTGTGGGAATTTTTGCTCAACCATCCATTAAACCATTTGTGAGGTCAGACACTGATGTTGGATCAGAAGACCTGGCTATATATTCTACATTCCAGTTCATCCCGAAGGTGTTCCATAGGGTTGAGGTCAGGGCTCTATTCAAGTCAAGTCAGTCAAGTTCTTCCACACCAAACTCATCCAACTATGTCTTTATTGATGTTGCTTTGTGCACTGGGGCACAGTCATGCTGGAATTGAAATGAGCCTTGTGTGCAATAGACATGTATAAACACATATACTGAATACATTTACCAAAGAAAATATGTAATTTTTTAAACTTTTAAAAAAAGGTTTTATATATATATATATATATGCAGAAAAAAAAAAGCCCTAAATATAAGACTACCCCATAGGAAAACATTTTTACTAGTATATATTAATTGACATATTCACATGTAAACTGTTTTTCATATTTAATAAAAATCATCATTGAGAAAAAATTAAACATTATTTCCTTTTGTTTGCCAACCAGCCCCCCAGAGGAAGTGCCAGCAGCAGCGGAGATTGCCAGAGAGGAGGATCCAGGTCCCCTGCAGCAATCCGGATCCTAGTCTCATAGTCAGACCTCTATTTGATATAAGACGAGGGGTATTTTTCAGAGCATTTGCTCTGAAAAAATCTAATTTTATATGCAAGCATGAAGAATTGTTTTGTCTTTCATTTGTTTTTGTTGTCTTTATAGTATTACGTGATGTGACGAGGCGTCTGTGAATAGCTTAACTTGCCCTAAAAAAATAGATGATGTTTTCATGATGTATGATATTTAAAAGGTTATCACCTATATAGAACTATAGCAAAACCCATGCTATTGGCCAGGCTTCCCACAGAGAAAAATGTCCCAACTCATGATACTTAAAAGGGTTTAAGCGATTTTAAAAGATAACAGACTAGACCTATGTAGCCTGAATCTGTAAGCGAAAAAGGAAAGAGTCTTATTAGGCACTTACCAGTGCTGCCAACAACTGCATGCTAGATATTTTTACTACATGTAATTAGTGAATGAAGAATATTTCAATACTACAATAAAATCTGAATTCTGCACGAAAGTGAGAAACAGCTTCTGTATAGAGCAGTAGCAAGGTACTAACAGTCAGACTGCCTTGTCTTGAGGAGATTATTATCAGTGGACATTTTGTCCTGGATCACTACATGTGTTTTGTGTAATTAGATATGGGACCACACCCTTCCCCCAATCCAGAAACTAATCCCTAGACCATTAACATCTCACAAGGCACAGATCATGGTCCATCCCTAACTAAATCCGAACTATTCCTAATCTACTTTTTTCAGCTCCTCCCTGCCAAGTGCCAATTAACAAACAGATTGCCTTATTTCTGTTCCATATAGTTTGTGTAATTATTTAACAGATTCCGGTTCAACGAAAGGCAGCATAATAATCTTCCCAAGCACTTGAGTAAGCATCAAGAATATATATTGTTTTTTTCAGGACAAACAGTACTTTCTTTACCATTATTTTTATCATGATCTAATTTACTATAAATTACTCACTTTTTCTCACTTTTATTTGAAAAATCTTTTACTCATCTGCAAAAAATAATGAAAAACCTCCTAAATAGATTCTACTATTTGTCCTGAGTTTAGAAATATACGTTTTTATGTTTCTTTGCATTTTCTGCAAGTTATTGGGCAATACTAACAAGTAGCGTTTTGCTATTTCAAAACAATTTTTTTCCCAAATCTGGTCATTCTGCCCCATGTGCTGTTTTGGGTATCTTTGAAGCCAACCAATGCAATTTACCCCATCAAACCATATATTTTTGACAACTAGACACCCAAGGTATTTCAAATGATGTTATTTTAACCCTTTCATGCACTAATTCTACCACTAGCCTTTGTCAAACTTTATGGTAGTATTTTTTTCCCCCCACACACGTACTTCAGGTATGAATTTACCACTCCTGGTATGTCACTGTCAAACCACACCCGGATATGTGTTAAGCAACATCTCCTGAGCACAGTGATACCCCACATACATTTGGAAGGTGTGCATTTTCCAAATTGGAATGTTGACATGTTAAAAATTGTGCCCACATATCCTATTTTGGATTTATTTGAATCTGGCCAATTCAATTTACCCCATCAAATCAAATATTTTTGAAAAAAATATACACCCCTGGGAATTTCCCCTGGGAAATACCAAATGCTGGTATTTTAACCTTTTTCATGCACACATTTTACCACCAGCCTTTCTTACAATTTGCCATAGTATTTTTCCACACATGAATTTACTGCTCCTGTCTATGTCCATGTCCCTGTCAAACACCTCAATATGTGTTCAGTGATACCCCACATGCATGGGGTTGTTGGGTTAATTGGGAGATAAAAGGCCACCTTTGTGAGGTGTGCATTTCTTTGGCATTTGAACATCTGGTCATTCTGTGCCCATGTCTCATATTTGGCACATCTTAGATGCCGGCCATTTAAAACTAGGCATCCTATGGCTGTGATGCTGCAGAGGACAGGCAATTTTTACGTGCTAAATGCTTCAGCAATCGGCAGCCCCACTTTGTGAGCTGTTGTTACTCAGACACTTCCACTTCACAATGACCAGAGGAGATCTAGAAGGGCAGAAATTTCACCTTTGTGGCAAAGGTGGCATTCCATGACAATGCCATATTTAAAATCACCATGCTCTTCAAGCATACCTATGTGTTTGATTTTATTCACCTGTTAGCAATGGGTGTGGCTGAAACACCTAAAATCAACAATTAGATGGGGTGACCACATACGTTTTGTCTTATAGTGTAACAAAACAATAACTTATAACAACGACCTGGATAGATGGCTTTAGTTTTAGTACATTTTCTACTTTTCTTGTTCCAGATATGAGATCATGTTCAGTAGGGAGCTACAATGACACTGATGCTCCATATTCATTATATAATTTACCAGGAAAAGCAAGCAAGGCTTGTGAATCTCTCATAAAGGCCGGTTCATGTGTTCAATATATTGAAAATATCTATATAAGACCACATGCTATTAGGGCATAGTACCAGGGACAGGCATGTTACAATGCCAAACAAGTCAGATATACATTATGCAATACATTCAGAAAAAGTCACATTTCTAGTAATGCATCCGTAACTAAAAATTATGCTACTTAGAACAATAAGAACAATATTTAATTTGATGCTTACTTAGAAACATCATTTTGTGTTATGTAGGGGCTCTTTAATATCCAGGACTTTAATATGATTTTTGTGTACCAGTTCCATGTTCTATTTTATGTCATCTATCATCTGTTTGCACCAAAAAATCTTCAATCCAAATTCACAGGCTCATGAATTCACTTAAGATTTTTTTAGGAAATGGATGTAGTGGTTTCTTGTTTGTCTTTTATATTCCAAATGCCTTTCTTTTGGCATGTCAGATATATAATTTTGTCTGTTTTATTTCTTTTGCACTCTGGCAAACATGCATGTAATTGGCTAAAGAAGGTTTAGAGTTCCCTCGCAAATTGAAGGGCAAATGTATAAGGTGCCTGCTACATATCCAGTTTATAAGTCAAGAGTCGGTGATTGCTTGATTGCCATGGGTAGGACGTACAAATCACTGACTATTACATAGATAAAGTAAATAAGTATTTTCAATTGAATCTGTCTGACTTGTAATCACATTATTTGCTATATTTAATAAAAACGATTTCTGTACTTAATTAATGAATTATGTGTATGAGTGCATTCTATTAAGTAAAGGTGAACACAATATAATTTTAACAAAGTCCTGTTCTAATATAAGACTGCCTAGATCTATATCACCGTAGTTTTAAGTTGGGTAGGAAATCAACATTACGTATGCTTGTGGTACCATGAAAGCAGGAAATTGCCAAAGTTAAGAGAGTTGTTGCAATTTGGTTGAGAAGATCAGCGAACCAGCTTTCAGATTATGTTTTTTATTTTGCAATTACAGAATATTTTAACAGATGTTGAACAGACACCACCAAGAAGTAGACAATGTTCCTTTAGGGAATTTAGGTTTAGAATTATAGGTTATGAGAGAACAGTGGTTAACTTCAAGAAGACTAGGTTTTGCTAATAAGGTGGTTGCTTGGATGAAACAGAACATGATACTCTTTCCATGGACGGCAGATTCAGTCAATTAAACAGAATTTTTTTTCTTGGGCTAGTAAACATTTTTATCTTGGGTATTTACTTACATTCAAAGGGGGTATCTAGTATATTTAGCCCCTGGGATGGATCTTACCTGCAATCCCCCATACTTTAAAATGTAAAAACACCCACATGCTCACTCACGCTTGCTCACACTCTCCCTCTCTCATACTCTCTTAATGTCTCCCTACCTTCTCCATCCACAGATACCTTGTCCTTGTCTTTTTTCTTCTCTTGCCCTTTTCTTCTCTCTTCTTTATTCATCTGCTTCTACCTGTGTGTCTTCTTTCCTTGTTCACTGAACAGGCCTCCCGCTGCCCTTCTGCAAAAGGATGGAGCCTCCGTTAGCTGGATTGGGGGAATCTGGAGAGGCAGTCCACGAAAGTTCACCCTTTCGCGGAAGTACTCTGGGAGGCCTGAATATTGAAGACAGATAATTGTTTATGCACCTCTCTTGTCTGCATTATTCTTGCCTCTTGGAATACCGTATTTGCTTGATTATAAGAAGTTTTTTTCAGCGCAAATGCTCTGAAAAATACCCCTGGTTTTATAATCGGGGCCGTCTTATAATCAGACCTCAAATCCCACTGCAGGGGACCTAGATCCTCCTGTCTTATGACCCCCATTTAGCATTACCCCCAAAACTGATTCTGACTCCCCGGTCATGTATCAAGGGCAGCATATAGACGTCTACGTGATTCGCGTAGACAACTTCCGAGAGAATACTTTCAGATAGAATTCCCCGGTGCAGGGAACTCTAATCTCTGACAGCCGGGGAAGGTCTGCGCAATGGACGCAGACAACCCCCGCTGCTAACTGCACCTCCTTCCGGCTGCAGCGGAAGTTGCCTACGCGAATCGCGCAGACCTTCCCCGGCTGTCAGAGATTAGAGTTGACAACACACCGGGAGTCAGAAGAACCGGTAAGATTGGGGGGGGGGTCATTTACAGGATGGCACTTGTGGTTGCTATTCGGAGCAATCACAAGGCTATCGGGGTAGGGGGTTGTGGTGCTACATATCGATATCGAGGCATGCCAGCAACAGAGTTTATGTTTAGGAAGCGTTTCCGATCGCTTCCTAAGCTGTTTCAGCTGGGCGGCGGCGGCCATTTTTCCGGGGAGGGCTTTCACTTGTGAGGCTTCCGTGGATGCTGCAAAGCCACCAATCGCGGAGAAAATGTAGCGGACGCGGCGATGTACGGGCTTTGTCGTTAAGGGGTTAAAAAAAATAGTTTACATAAATTAACATTTACTGGTAAAACTTTTTTCCTATAGGGTCGTCTTATATTCAGGTTTTTTCTTTTTTTCCTAAATTAATATACAGATTTTGGGTGGTTGTCTTATAATCAGGGTCGCCTTATAACTGCAAATACGGTACTTCTGCAAAAGGACAGAGCCATGGATACAGCCTCTCCTCAGTTCTTCCAATCTCGGAGAGGGTGTGTCTGGAGACTCCTCCCTTTTGTAGCAGTACCCAGGGCGGCCTGGTTTACGGAGGAACGGACAAAGAAAGAAGGCACGGGGAGAAGCGGATGAGAATGAAGACAGACAAAGAGGCAAGGAGAAGTAGAAGAGCTGCGGGAAAGGAGGCATAGACATGGAGGCGGTCGTATATCGAAGCATGTCAGCAACACAGTTTATGCTTAGGAAGTGATTCCGATCGCTTCCTAAGCTGTTTTAGCTGGGCCGCGGTGGCCATTTTTCTTCCGGGGAGGGCTTTCACTTGTGAGGCTTCCGTGGAATGGCTGCAAAGCCACGCAACCGCGGCGAAAATTTGGGGGTGGCAAAAGGGTCGCACGATGCTGGCCTATTGTAACGGTCACCCACACATGGTACGGGCTTTTATCGTTAAGGGGTTAAAAATAGTTTACATGAATTAACATTTTACTGTAAAACTTTTTTTCCTATAGGCGGTATCTTATATTCACAGGTTTTTTCCTTTTTTCCCCTAAATTAATATACAGATTTGGGGGTCGTCTTATAATCAGGGTCGTCTATAACCGCAAATACGGTACTTCTGGCAAAAGGAGCAGAGCCATGGATACAGCCCTCTCCTCAGTTCTGTGCCAATCTCCGGAGAGGGTGTGCCTGGAGACTCCTCCCTTTTGTAGCAGTACCCACGGCGGCCTAGTTTACGGAGGAACGGACAAAGAAAGAAGGCACAGGGAGAAACGGACAAAGAAAGAAGGCACGGGGAGAAGCGGATGAGAATGAAGACAGACAAAGAGGCAAGGAGAAGTAGAAGAGCTGCGGGAAAGGAGACACAGACATGGAGGCGGTCGGAGGAGAAGGTAGGAAGACCTTGAAAGAGAGGGAATTTCTGGGAGACTTGGGTCCTCTGTGGTTGAATGGTTCTAATTTGCTGTCAAATTTTATGTTTTGAAAAAGCATATGAGCAACACCATCAATAATTGCTGCTAATAGTAATTATATAAATAGACCAAGTCAATCATTTTAATGAGAAGTATGTAAGGTAATCATATGAGCAGTTATAATGAACCTAATTGACAATAAAATACATATATATATATATATATGCTGTGTTGAAGATTTGTACATTATAAGAGCTTATTGGTGTGTCAGTGTTTTATGTACAGTAAACAAAAATATCTTGTGTTAGGACAAATTGCATTGACTAATGCAAATATTTTTTTGAAGAATACTGCACCTGTATAATAGTATTTGGACTTTCATGCACAGATTTCACATAATACTATAAAGAAATGGATGAAGGGGGAGATATTTTGGTTCCTCCCAGAGGTACTTGGCCATTGCTCTGTGTGCCTCCTGGAAAATCTAGCGTTTGGAGCAGTCTACATGTGTCACACCAGTACGGCCATTTTCAAACTTTTCAATCCACTCATGGGCGACTCTATTTTATCATCATACTGAGCACACATGCAAAGATGAATTTGTGCTCCCGGCCCACCTTCTGTCCAAAAAAGCATATTTATACATTTCACAGCCATCTTCACCCCAGGGTAAAAAAAACTTATACTAAATTGCAAGGGCAGCTGGCTTGCCAGACAGAACTAGTCACATGACATGTTAAGACATGACCAATTACTACTCCTCCTCCAGCCTTCACCATTTCCAACGGAAATATAAAAGTGAGGAAACTTTTGGAACATCCCGCGTATAATATTGGAGGATTTCAGTCCTGCACAGTGCCCTACTATACTTCACTCTCACCTTCCTTACACTGGGAGATCAATTCTTATTTTTTCTCATATGGGGTCAGTCTTGTGGCTGGATGTGTCTGCCTGCAGGTACCTGGTCTGTTCCCTGCCTCTGTCCCTCAATGCCCTTCCTTACTCTGGGGAATGAATTCTTATTTTTCAAATATGGGGGTCGGGCTTGTGGCTGGATGTGACTGGCAGTGCTTGGCCTGTCTCACTCCCTGTGCCTCAATACCTTTCCTTACTCTGATGGTTACATTATTGTTCTTGTTTATTAGAATAGGGGGGTCAGACTGTGTGTCAGTGCCTGCCCTGTGCCCTGCCCTGCCTCTGCTGGTGCAAATCAATTTCATTCCTTACTCAGTACAGCATGTACTGGCTGACTTGGCATGATAGGAGTGTGATTGCAAACAGCTAACAGCAATCTGCTAACAGCAATCACAGTCCCATCATGCCTAGATTCCAGCATTTACTGGTTGTCTGGGTATAAAAAGAGTGTGTTTGCTGTTAGCAATCACACTCCTATCATGCCAAGTCAGCCAGTATATGCTGAAACCTGGCTAGCTGCCCCATTGTGTATTGATGCTGCCAGCAGTATGGGGTCTGCACTTACAGCCACCCTGTACCAGCATGTACTGGCTGATTTGGGATGATATGAGTGTGATTGCTAACAGCTAAAAGCAATCTGCTCGCAGCAATCGCAGTCCCATCATGCCTAGGTTCCAGCATTTACTAGTTGCCTGGGTATAAGCAATCACACTCCTATCATGCCAAGACATATTGTTGATTTTTTTGTGTCCAATTGTGGTGTGTTACTTTTAATAAGAGTGTGGTTAAGACACTAAAATTGGACAAAATACAATACAATAACAATATTAATTTATATATGATTGTTGACAGCAATCACACTCCTATCATGCCCAGCCAGCCAGTACATGCTGGAATCTGGGTATGCCTGAGATTGCTGTTAACAATCATAATATATCATTTTTTTGTACAATGTTGGTGTGTCACTTACTTTTTTGTAAAGGTGTGGGGGGGGGTCATTTTCGGCTAAGTGAACCTTGAATTTTCGGTTTTGGTCCAGAATTTTCCTTTTAGTGCATCCCTAAAATAAATAGAACTATTTCATTTTTAATTATCCAGAATCCTGAATTCCTAGTCACAAAACTTTCTAGCCCCAGAAATCAGTGAGAGGAAAAGTAAAGGTTTTGTGTCGTTTACTTTATTTTAATCTGCATATCTTATTAAAGGCTATATTTTCTCACAGTGAGAAATGAGTGCCGGCCCTCACATGTATACAATTCTGATGAAGTGGCCCACCACAGAAAAAACTTGGACACCCCTGAAATAGAGTGAGAATGAGTGAGAAAATGAATGAATTAATGTGTGGATAAATTGTGTGAATGAGTGAGTGTATGAAAGAATGTGAGGGTGAATTGTCTGAATGAGTGAGTATGAATTAAGGCGTGGATGAATTTGTGAGAATGCATTAATGAATATGTGTAAATGATTTATGTGAATGAGTGAGAGAATAAATGATTGTGTGGATGAATTATGTGAATGAAAGTGTGAATAAGTGAGTGACTGAAAAACTATTTGTATCTATCATAGATGTGTTATTAATTTATGGGA
>VKOC01021833.1:0-10880 GCA_009364415.1 Spea multiplicata
ACACACTCACATTCAGCACAACACCCATCACTCTCACACACTTACATTCAGCACAACACCCATCACTCTCACACACTTACATTCAGCACAACACCCATCACTCTCACACACTTACTAATCCACTCTCTCCTACCTTTTCTTCTTTCACTCTCACTTTTCCTCCTCCTCCTCTTCTTCTTCTTCTTCTATTTCTTCTTCTTCCTGTTCTTTCCGTGCACTGAGCGCGGCGGAAGACGGTGGGCGTGGCTTCAGTGTTGTGCGCCGGGATTTGACATCAAGTCCCAGCGCACAGCCACAGTTGCCGCGCACATCGTTACTGAAGGCGTGCCGGCATGGTAGCAGCCCTCAGATGAGCGGCAGCCGGGGCGGACCGCCCCCCCCTCCGCCAGGTACGCATAACGGCTGAGGCCTCGCGGTCGTGGAGAAGAGTGAGAGGCGGCGAACGGTTGCTGAGAACTTATTCCTCAGCGACCGTTCGGCGCCTCTCTCTCTCTCTCCTACGGGTCTTATTTTTTTTAAAAACAGATGCCCGTTTCAATTTGGGGGGGCACAACCGGGGGGCACAGCATTAGGGGGGGCCATGGCCCGCTCTGGCCCCCCCCTGCCGACGCCACTGCTCCTAACTGTTGGGATATAACAAGTTTAAAATGAATTATAAGGTCAAAGTTAAGCAACTTGCAAATTAAAATATAGTTGACTGCATGTGCTCAATTTGACTTGCAAATGTAACAGTTTGAACAAAAATATGTTGACACCTGCCAGAATGACTTAGAAGGAGAAGAGAGACTAAACAGGGTCTATCTAGACACTGCTGGGACCTCTGATTGCTCCCCTAAAGGCTGATTGCACACATTATGATCAGTAATGCAAGGCCATGCAGCCCTACTTGCTGATCACAATGTGATCGGTGCAAGGAAGATGAGAGGGGAGATTTTTAACCCCTTAACGACAAAGCCCATGCATGTATGGGCGGCTTTGCAGCATCCACGGAAGCCTCTTTGAAAACAGCTTGTTCCATCTTTGCCTTTCCACAAATTAATTATACATCTGTGATACACACAAACACTTTTACAGTCACTCACTAATTCACACTTCATTCACATAATTCATTCACACAATAATTTATTCTCTCACTCATTCACACAAATCATTTACACATATTCAGTAATGTATTCTCACAAATTCATTAATTCATACTCTCACTCATTCATTCATGCTCCCACGCATTCACACAATTCATCCACATTAATGATATAATTTTCTCACTCAATCACACAATGCATTCACACATTCATTCTCTCACTCATTCTCACTCATTACCACCCCCTTTCTTACTACCCCTCTCCCCTTTTCACTATCAACCCCCTCTCCCTTCCCCTCTCCTCACTATCTACTTCCTCTCCCCCACTTCTCACTATCTACCCCCTCTCCCCCACTATCTACCCCTCTCCCTCCCACTATATACCCTTCTCACTATCTACCCCTCTCCTCCCTTTGAAGTTCACTTAACTTGTAGAGGTCCTACAGTGGGAGTGTGAGGCCTCTGTCTCCCTGCTCCATTCCAGCGCTCAGCATGAAATGCCGACACCGGGACTGAGCTAGAAGCCTCGTAGAGGAAACTGATGGGCACCGAGCGGTTGCTTAAAACTTCATGAGCTACCACTCGGCGCCCCACTCTCCGTGTCATTAAAAAAAAAACCCAGTTTTTTTGAAAAATATTTATCTTGCTCCTGGACCTTTTTTAATGTACAAAACAGAATACCTTGTCAGCCACCACTATATCCTTGGTAGGGGAACATACCACGTATGCGCTAAGGAGTGCGCAATTCTATCATTGCTCTCCAAAAAGGAACTAAGGACACTCCAGACTGCTCCAAAGGCTGCTGCTAAAGAAATTCCAAGGCAAGGATTATACCACCTAAATGCACACTTTGGGGCTAACTAAAGAAATCCTTAAGGCGAGGATTATATCGCCCAAGCGCATACTTTGGGGCTAACTGAAGAAGCCCTCACCAAATGTGAGAAGCCCCTTGCGGCCTTCATTTTGTAAAAAATACGCTTTAAGAGACATATTGTGTTTCTCTTTCCCTCACATATCCACATCCGTGAGAGCGCAGCCACTAACCCCCTTGTGAACTATAGAAAAAAAGCACAGTGTTTCAATTCTCGGACAATGAATTGTCCCGGATTGAGGCTGCCTGGGACCAGGGACTTAAAGTCCCATTGCGGGGATTTTTTAAAAAAATGCCCTGTCATCTTATTGGCCTAGCATTAAGTAAAAAAATATAACCCCCTTTAAGCTGGCAGTATTAGTAAATGGTACACTACAGGGTAATATGTAAGTGATGTTGCCAACTAGAACACAAAAATATGTATCTTGGGTACTCCTGTAATCAGCGGCTGTATCAGAACAAAAATTGGGTCATTGTTCAGTAGTGGCACCTACTGTCAAGAAATCCTTGGCGAAATTGCAAAAAAATTTAAAAAAAGAGGTACAATTTTTGCAAGAAGCCCAAGAGGACCTAGAAAATAGGACACGGAGGGCAAACTTTCGCCTTCGAGGGGTACCGGAGACTTGACATGCCGCAAGTGTTGCATTTCCTCAATTGTTGCCTTACACTCCGATGGACCACATTCTAATTGATTGAGTACACAGGGCCCTGAAACCAAGACCGAAGACTGATGAGAGGCCGAGAGACATTATAGTCAAACTCAAAGACTATTCCATCAAAGAAAATATCATGAAAGCGGCCCGGACGATCACCCCTTCACTCGACAACAAGGAGATACAGGTCTATTCGGACCTTGCCCCCAGGACACTTCAGCGACGCAAAGCCCTCAAGCCCCTGACAGACCACCTCAGGGCACACGACATCAGGTACCGCTGGAGGTTTCCATTCGCTCTCCAGGCCTCTACTGGGGATAGAAGTTACACTATCAAATCCCTCCAAGAGGCTGAAGATTTGCTGATGGAACTAGATGTTCCTCCGCTATCCCTAGGCCGCAAAAGGAATAGGAAAGAACCTGGCCCGCACCCCGTGGGAGACTGGACCGACATCCCCGACGATCGTCGATAGATGACACCACTCCCTGATATGAAAACAGGACATTCGGACTCATCACACCTACATTCCACCGCTGACCCGATTCCGAGCGGCTCTCGGTGCGCACCTTAGTCACTTCATCTGTCATCGTTCGATGATTTGCACCTGTTCCTCTACTGGCATCGCACTTATAATGTACACTTCCACGCTGCCCACCCGAGACAAAAGAAAAATGGGGTCAGTATCTTCCTGCGGTCCTCCCTGGGATTTCAGCGTCACGCCTCTAAATCCGATAAATGGGGCAGATACCTACTCCTGACTAGTGCTTCTGAATGTATACGCGCCCTCCACTCACACTGCAGCATTTTACTCCCTTCTCACTGACCTACTTTTACCTTATCGCAATCAACAGATCATAGTAGGAGGTGATTTTAACGCGCTTTGGGACCCGTATCTAGACAGGAAACACTCCATTAATACATACTCCGCAGAATGCGAAACAACTCCGGGACTTTGCGAAGACTGATGCCTGGAGATTGCGATATCCCAGAGACTTGGATTACTCACCAATCCTATTCTTGTATAGACTATATCTTTTTGAGTCAACATATGATAACCTCTGCCCTGTCGGCGCGAATCCATCCTATATCGTGGTTGGACCACGGCGCAGTAGAGTGCTCCATCACTACATCTACCCGGAACCCTACCGCAAGACACTGGAGGCTGGACGAATTTTTACTGACAGATCCGGCTATCCTCGCTGAAGTTAACAGAGACCTCAAGGAATACTTTTCTACGAACTGTTAGGGATATTAATGAGACAAAATAGGCAAAACCAATATTTTATCACACACGCAAAATAACGACGCTACCAAATATTGTAGTACCACATCCACAATATTAATTTAAGGAGATACCCTATATTTTATCTCCGATCCTAAATCCTTTCAGATCGCCGGAAATTATAATTCAAATCAGATATATATCACAATGATAATCAATCAAAAATATTTATTTATTGTGAATACAATTTATAAAATCTATATATGAGTCACACAGTGCATGATATAAAACACAACATTCTTAAAACATATTAAAAATGAATCAATTCAAATACAGTATATTATGGATAGTTATCAATATGAATTGGTACTTTATGAGTCTAACACACAATTAATTTCCAGTCCACTCAGCGACCAAAAATTGATAATAATCAGGGCGGTAACGAAAATATCACTATCTCTCTTATATATAAGTTCAACTAATATGACAAATTAAAATTTAATAATGTCTAAGAGTATTTAGTGAAATTCCTAATAGATGCAAATAATGTCAAACTTCATCTACAGGTAAAAATACCTTTTCATTATTGTTATTATCACGGGTTATAAGCTGCAGTCTCACAAGCCGCCATATACAATAATGCCATATACTATTTCCCAGAAACAGGGAATTCTATATGAAGAAGACAAAATTCATCTCTATTCAGAATAATAAAACAATTATATTTACCACCACTTGTTGCTGTGATCCAACTGGTCCTTGTAGAAATTAATCCAGGTTCAGTGGCAAGAAATTGAATGGAAGAAATATAACTTTCTAAAAATTATATAGGTTAGAACTCAAAGTAACTCCAAGAGTGAAATATGGTGCCAGGATCTTAAGATTTCAATCCTCTGCTGTAAATTTGGTGAATCAGTCTGTCCGGGTCTGTCTACCGGTATCTCAGGGTCAGTTTTAAGGTCCGTTTTGTTTTTATTATTCAAGACATAAGCTTAAAAACAGGGCTTATTATCATAGCCTCCACCTCTTGATTGGAATTCTCCAATCATAACGGTGGGTTTTACCCATTATAATTAGGATTTCTACTCATATTTACACCGTTGTAATTTCTTACTTTACCTGTGAGAGACGCTCTGGTCTAAGAATTAACTTAAAACCATTACATGTGTGTTTGGAATTTATCCTTGGTCACCCTTATCGCCAGGTGTTACTTCCTAGATAGTAACTCAGGCCTTGGTAGTCTTACCCTGTATCCCCCATACGAATTTACATTCCCAAGAATATACAGCGTCTACTCCTTAACTTTCTCATGGAAGATAACATTAATTGTATCATACATACTGAAACATCTATATACATGAATACTTCTTTGTTCTCAATTATAGAGGGAACAAGGACAGAAAGAAATAATCACTACATGATTAAGTAAAATGGCTCTGACTCCATTTTGTGTTCATGTAAAATACAGAATATATGGAATACATGTTTTCGATGATAAAATATCTGACAACACACTTGTCGGGTTTTGCATATAAGTCATTGTTCCTTAAGTGTTCTAATAGCTTGGACACGTGTTCCCTGTGTAGGGGTAATGAGGGTGAGAAGATCAGTATGTCGTCCAGGTAAACTACAATGAAACGATCCAACATATCCCAGAATACATCATTCATAAAGTGTTTGAAGTTTGCTGGGGCGTTGCACAACCCATAAGACATAACCAGGTATTCAAAATGTCCCTACCTGGACCTGAAGGCAGTCTTCCATTCATGCCCCTTCTTTATGCTCACCAGGTTGTACACCCTCTGAGATCTATTTTGGTGAAGTAGGAGGCAGACCTGACACGTTCCATTAACTCAGGAATCAGAGGCAAAGGATAGTGATTCTTTATCGTCACGTTGTTCAACTCCCTGTAGTCTATGCAGGGACGTAAACCACGGTCTTTCTTGGGCACAAAAAATATGCCTGCTCCCGCAGGGGAGGTGGAAGGTCTTATGAATCCTTTGGCAAGGTTCTCCTCGATGTAGTCCTTCAGTGTAACAAGTTCGGGATCGGACATGGGGTATAAGTGACCAAATGGAATAGGAGCACCTGGAAACAAGTCTACCGGACAGTCGTATACCCTATGAGGCGGTAGCCGACTTGCTCCTTTCTTCTCGAATACGTCGGAGAAGCGCTTGTAGCGGTCTGGTATGGTAGGAATCGGTAGAGAGCTAAAATCATGGGCGACATTAACGGACATAGGCGACTTGCAGTGAAGATCACATTTATTGGACATGAATCACACAGTACTCGTCTCCCAGTCTATGACAGGATTATGTGTCCTCAGCCAGGGGAGACCCAATAAGACAGGAAAAACAGGAGAGGGTACCACATCAAATATTAAGTCCTCAACATGGTTTGGGTTGATATGTACACGCAAGGGTACCGTCTCTGTGGTGATGGGACCGTCCACCAACCGTAACGAGAGGGGTGTAGTCTTGTTTCGTAACTGTGGATGATGTCAGCATCCAGGATGTTGCTGCTGGCTCCTGAATCAATCATCGCTGAGAGTACAATAGACTCTCCTTTCCACTGTAACGTAATGGAAAGGGACAGGTGAGAGGTGCAATAAGTAGACGTAACATGGTTACTCGGGACAGATAGTGAGGGTTGCTTACCCTTGGACGACCGTCTTTTGGTTCGACACTCGTTGGCATAATGTCCCTTGGTGCCGCAGTATAGACACAATTCCAGAGTCCTGCGCCGTTCTTTTCGGGCAACGAACAACGGGCCCCTGATGAGTCCCAGTTGCATAGGCTCTTCAGGGATGTCCTTGGGTGTGGTTTTGTTTTGTGGTCGTAGGCTAGGCCAAGAGGATGAAGGAGATGATTGGCGCTCGGCCTTTCGTTCTCGTAATCTCCTGTGTATTTGAATGGACAGCCTGGTGAAGTCCTCCAGAGAGGATGGTATGGGCTAATTTATCCCTTACGGGGTCCGACAGACCCAACCGGAATTGGTCGTGTAAAGTGGATTTGTTCCATGTTGTCTCCAGGGATACACGATGAAATTCCGTTATGTATTCTTCTACGGGTCTTCTACCCTGTCGTAAGTGCTTGTTGCGGAGGTGGTGCGAAACGAGGGTGTGGCGTGCAGCACCATGCACGTCCTTCTCTCTGTGGAGGTTCGTTACCACGAACCGCCGAGCGCGGACACTGTGAGGCAACAAACTGCGCTGCACTGTTTGTTCTGACACCTTTCTATCAAAAAGTTTTCAGCAATTTGTTGGATTTGACCACACGGGCCAGCCTTTGCCCCCTCACGTGCATCAATGAGCCTTGGCCGCCTATGATCCTGTCGCCGGTTCCTCACTTATCCTTCCTTTGACCACTGCGGACCATGAACACCACACAAGAGCTGCAGTTTTGGAGATGCTCTAGCCAACAAAATCTAGCCCTTGTCAAAGTTGCTCAGATCCTTATGCTTGCCCATTTTTCCTGCTTCTAACTTCAACTTTGAGAACAAAATGTTCACTTGCTGCTTAATATATTCCACCGGCTGACAGGTGCCATGATAAGATTGTCAGTGTTATTCTCTTTATCTGTTAGTTGTTAATGTTATGGCTGATCGGTGTATAGTAATGGGATTTATGCTGTATAACATACAGTGGGGCAAAAAAAGTATTTAGTCAGCCACCAATTGTGCAAGTTCTCCCACTTAAGAGATGAGAGAGGCCTGTAATTTTCATCATAGGTACACTTCAACTATGAGAGACAGAACGAGACAACAAAGTCCATAAATCACATTGTCTGATTTTTAAAGAATTTATTTGCAAATTATGGTGGAAAATAAGTATTTGGTCAATAACAAAAGTTCATATCAATACTTTGTTATATACCCTTTGTTGGCAATGACAGAGGTCAAACGTTTTCTGTAAGTCTTCACAAGGTTTTCAACACACTGTTGTTGGTATTTTGGACCATTCCTCCATGCAGATCTCCTCTAGAGCAGTGATGTTTTGGGGCTGTCGCTGGGCAACACAGACTTTCAACTCCCTCCAAAGGTTTTCTATGGGGTTGAGATCTGGAGACTGGCTAGGCCACTCCAGGACCTTGAAATGCTTCTTACAAAGCCACTCCTTCGTTGCCCGGGCGGTGTGTTTGGGATCATTGTCATGCTGAAAGACCCAGCCACGTTTCATCTTCAATGCCCTTGCTGATGGAAGGAGGTTTTCACTCAAAATCTCACGATACATGGCCCCATTCATTCTTTCCTTTACACGGATCAGTCGTCCTGGTCCCTTTGCAGAAAAACAGCCCCAAAGCATGATGTTTCCACCCCCATGCTTCACCGTAGGTATGGTGTTCTTTGGATGCAACTCAGCATTTTTTCTCCTCCAAACACGACGAGTTGAGTTTCTACCAAAAAGTTCTACCTTGGTTTCATCTGACCATATGACATTCGCCCAATCCTCTTCTGGATCATCCAAATGCTCTCTAGCAAACTTCAGACGGGCCCGGACATGTACTGGCTTAAGCAGGGGGACACGTTTGGCACTGCATGATTTGAGTCCCTGGCGGCGTAGTGTGTTACTGATGGTAGCCTTTGTTACTTTGGTCCCAGCTCTCTGCAGATCATTCACTAGGTCCCCCGTGTGGTTCTAGGATTTTTTGCTCACTGTTCTTGTGATCATTTTGACACTACGGTGTGAGATCTTGCGTGGAGCCCCAGATCGAGGGAGATTATCAGTGGTCCTGTATGTCTTCCATTTTCGAATAATTGCTCCCACAGTTGATTTCTTCGCACCAAGCTGCTTGCCTATTCAGTCTTCCCAGCCTGGTGCAGGTCTACAATTTTGTTTCTGGTGTCCTTTGACAGCTCTTTGGTCTTGGCCATAGTGGGGTTTGGAGTGTGACTGTTTGAGGTTGTGAACAGGTGTCTTTTATACTGATAACAAGTTCAAACAGGTGCCATTAATACAGGTAATGAGTGGAGGACAGAGGAGACTCTTAAAGATGTTACAGGTCTGTGAGAGCCAGATATCTTGCTTGTTTGTAGGTGACCAAATACTTATTTCCTACAATGTGATTTCCTGTATTCTTTCACCCCATTCTTCCTCTCATAGTTGAAGTATAGCTATGGTGAAAATTACAGGCCTCTCTCATCTTTTTAAGAGGGAGACCTTGCACAATTGGTGGCTGACTAAATACTTTTTTGCCCCACTGTATATATGTATATTATAGTATGTAAGATAAATTATATATTATGCTCAATTTTGAATATTTACTCTCCCACTCTTACACACTCGTCTATATTATCTCACACATTGTCTCACATTCACTTCCTCATGCTCTCAGAATGTTTCCTCACCTTCTCTGTCAACCACTTATTTGTCTTGCAGCTCCACTTCCATGTCTTGCATTTTCTTGTGCTTCATCTTCTTGTTCTTTCTTCGCCCCATCTCCATAGACATGACCTCCCAGCAAACGTCTAGCACAATGGCAGAGCTTCTAGTGATGTCCTCTCCCTCGATTGGAGGGTCAGGGTACAGAACATCACCAGAAGCTCCGCCATTTGGCCCTAAGAGAACTCTATGTGAATTTTCTGGTGACGTCCTCTCCCCTGATTGGAGGATTGCAGGAAACGGGATTTGTTGTCTGAAAACGAATGGGCCAAAAACGGAAAATAAATTAGAAATGTTTTTTGGCCCATTTGCGGGAGATGGTCAGAATGGAGAGTTAGTGTCTGGGTATAGTTTTCTTAGCAGTGGAGGGATTGTGGGTTGTACACTTCATGCCCAAAGTATCTGGACATAAAGGGAGGTTAGTGCTCCTAAACTAAATGTTAGTTTAATAAAAAGGTATTTTGCTCACTTTGAAAAGCTCAGACTAATATTACTAACCTCATCTTACCATCTTAGAAATATATGTAGGAAGATGTTAAATGCAGAACATTTTTACATCACATGAGTGCAGTTGTGCCCTCAGTCTGCTGAATCTGGTTAGGGGTTTTTCACTAAACTGGAAAGTTGTACTTTCCACTCATCAACTCACTATACACTATAAAGGGACAGTCTTGGCAAGCTTCTAGTGCAAGAACCCCTGGGTTAGCCCTTCATAATGCAAAGTTCAGTTACTGCAGAGAAAATCATTCTTTTGAATATGTCTTAAAAACCAGTTTCAGAAATTAACTTAATTAGACACTTGTGGAATGCAGCCACTGATCCCCCACTCCTTCACTTTTGTGTGTCTTGAAGGAAAAACAATCTTTTAGCAGGGTCCATACCCATAAAAGCATGGAAATATAAAACATAACATGGTGATGTCAAATTGCCATAAGTAACTAAAGCCACAACAATGGCTTGTTTGCCCATAAGAGAAAGAAGGTATGCAGTATGCTACAGGGTAATGTCACCAAAAGAACTTAAAAGCATATAATAGACCATATGGATAAAAAGAATAATCCTGTACAGTTTACATCCTCATAAGTTTTTTGTCAATAAAGTTGTTTTCTTGTAACAAGGAACTTCACCACACATTATACTTATGGTCACACTTTACTAAAACAGGACTAAGGATTAAATAAGGAAGTGGTAAATAGTGTGACCACAGTAATTTCAGAAACCAGAAAGGAAATGATTTTCCGAAAATTAGTACTTAGCTCCATTTGTATTATTTGATGAAGTACCTTTGTTAGAAAAAAATACCTTCTATATAATTGTGAGTCAGAGAATGAGAGTTAAAGATGAAGCAAAGATGCTAAGTCACATGTGTTTTTGGAACCTCAGACAGACGAGTCCTCTGAAACCCCGAAACCTTTTGTCACTCTACATGTTTTTCTATGCTTGCCCCAAAACATGCATCAACCTCAGCTAAAGGCTCCTTCTTCTTTTACCATTACAGCTATATCCATTTTCATTGACTCAAAGAAAAGAGCAGTTTTTGTAATGTGACATTTTCTGTTATTAATGTACGCAGCACAACATGAAACCAAAAATAATAGAACATAAAAGAAAAGACAATTGTTTTAAAACACAAAGATTACTGGTCATGTTGAGGAAACATGAAGTCCTGCACT
>VKOC01021836.1:0-11958 GCA_009364415.1 Spea multiplicata
TAGGGGGTATAAGGCATTTCTGGGGCAGATGTGCAGAACTGTGGGGCAGGTTGGAAAATAGAAGGAAATAAAACCAAAATATTTTTCTTAATCATAGCTTTTATTAAAAAACATTTACTGGTAAAACTTTTCTCCTATAGGGTCGTCTTATTCAGGCTTTTTCTTTTTTTCCTAAGTTAATATTCAGATTTGGGGGGTTGTTTTATAATCAGAGTCGTCTTATAATCAAGCAAATACGGTAATATAGCCATGAAAAATTAGCACTCTCCAAACCTGAGGTACTTTGACGTAGTGTCAGGCTGAACAATATATGACCTTATAGTGTGATGCGTGTGCGTTTGGGTGTTGGTGTGGCAGAGCCTGTCCTGGTGTGCGTTTGGGTGTCGGTGTGGCAGAGCCTATCCTTGTGTGTGTACTCTCCTTATTAAAAAGCATTTGCCACTAAATTGTGACTACAGGCGTCCTGTCTATGATGTACTACCAATCCCATTACTACCAATCCCATTATGTAAGATTCTATTTTATACTATCTGCACTGATGGTCTCTATTCAGTACAAATGGATGCTGAGAAGTTAAGATTCTGTCTATTTTGTCTATTTTATTTATTTCCATAAAAAGTCCACCAAAATCCTCAACACCAGACCTATGATGCTCTTAATCTGGCCCTGAGCCAGACATTGACGGTTGTGAAACAAAACCCGCATCAGTGTATATATTAAGTAATACGTATTAAGTATATATTGACATGGTAGGCCTCTGCCTTTGAAACAGGAAGCCTGTCTGTCCCACATCTGCCTCTAAAACAATCAGCCTGCCTATTCCATTTCTGCCCCTAAACACTTGTACACTCACTCACCGACCTACTCATTTATTTATTCAAACTCCTCCACCGCCTTAGATCACCTGCAGATTTCACTGGCCAGGCCGAGCAGCACTAGCGCTGTGGAGATTGTTACTGTTTCTTTTATGATCTTTAGGCTGTGCTCCCCTTTCTGTATGTTTTGTGTGGTAGATGGCTGCTCTCAGCATTACAAGTTGTGTTCCTAATACATATAACTCGATTATTTTAATTTGTGAAAACTATTACATAAATTTAAAGAATGTTCTGAATTGTAAATTGTAACATTTAGGAAAACCAATAAATCTGCTTTAATTGCACAGCCAATCAGGAAGAGGGGATGCACATTGCCCAACTTAAGCGGAGCGACTGTACGTTGACTGCACATGTACGCGCAACCAACGCAGGCTGCGCATATACCCTTAGTCTAGTAATCCTACTGGCAACATAAAAAGGGTGCGCTGCATAGGTGGGCAGCCGTCATATGGGCTCCACTCCACTAGGCAGTTCCTTCCCACAGTGTCCTGCTGAGATAGTGAACAAGCAGTGCCAGAACAAGCACTGAAGTAATTACTTATGATGATGACAGCAGCTCATGGGGGAGTTAAGGGCCCTCAAAGGGATATTTAAACAAAAAACAATTTTAAAGCCCATCACCCCCTGAACTTCATCCCAGACCCCTCTTTATGTATTTACGACTACTTAATCAATATTGTTATATTTCTCATTTGCTGCCCATATTTAATTAAGAATTATATTTCTATAGTTGTGTGTCCTTATACAGACACTTTGCCCATCCCTTCCTATAAATTGCATATGTGAGGGTGGAACCACAAAAGAGTTGCTTAGCCACATCAGTTTCACATCAGGGCTTTTGATTATCTGTAGCTTCTCCAGATTATCTATTATGAAAAATAGAGCTTCAAGACTGCTTGGAAAAAACACGATATAGAAGGCATCTACACCATTTAAAAAGACTGAATTATTACCCCAAATGTTTTTGTGCAGCTGATCAATTAAATGTTATTATTATAGCCCCTTTTTTTCCTGCATAAAGTTCACACTTTCATTCAGAGATATCATCTAGTTCCTTTTCCTTGAAAGCCTTTCATTGAATTCCAAGAATTCTGCTGTGTCTTGAAAGTGTGTCAACTTCCTTTTGGAAGTCTATAATCTTAATTTGAAGTTATTCTAGTTTATTTTCACATTGAAAGATGAAAGATGTAAATCCATTGAGCATTGACCAAATATATACTGCCATTTCGTCATGGAAGCTATGTGGGAGATGTATTTATTCTTAGCACTATGGGAAATCTGTTACCGCTAAATTGTTTCTATGAGCTGGTTTTATCCCAGAAACTTATATTTTCTTTAAATATCTTCACAAGTATATTCAATAGAAGCTGTACAGAGCCATATGCACTCATATCTACAAATTTGTTTTTTTGTTCTTCCTTATTTGGAGTGAGTGAGTGAATGAATGTATGTGTTTTGAGCAGAAATGGGGCAGCTAGGCTGTTTAGAGGGGCAAAGATGGCACAGACAGGCTGTTTAGCAATATTTATGTCACAATTTTTTAACTGCATGTCAACTGGAACTAGGAATCTGTAAAAATAAAATATTAACTTATACATTAAGTTTTAAAAAATAACATTTACTTAACATATATGGTACAGTATAACTCCCATCATTATATACTAAGCCAGACATTGACATGGTAGGCCCCTAAAACGTACCTGTGCCAACTGGGCCCCTGAAGCCTGCCTGGGCCAACTCCGCGCCTGAAGCAGCATGCCTGGGCCAACTCAGCGCCTGAAGCAGCATGCCTGGGCCAACTCAGCGCCTGAAGCAGCCTGCCTGGGCCAACTCCGCGCCTGAAGCAGCCTGCCTGTGCCAACACTGCCCCTGAAGAAAACTGCCTCTGCCAACTCCTTCCCTGAAACAGCCTGCCTGTGCCAACTCCGCCCCTGAAGCACCCTGCCCGGGCCAGCTCCGCCCCTGAAGCAGCCTGCCTGGGCCCACTCTACCCCTAAAGTAGCCTACCTGGGACAACTCTGCCTGTGCCCACTATATCACTAATACCGTATTTGCTCGATTATAAGACGAGGTTTTTTCAGAGCAAATGCTCTGAAAAATACCCCTCGTCTTATAATCGAGGTCGTCTTCTAATCAGACCTCAATTAGGTTGCCAGGCTGCTTACCGGTACTTTGGTCGCGAGCAGCGTCTCTTCTGCTAGAAGCAGGAGAACAGGAAGCTGTAATTCTGCCTCCCCCTCCCTCCTCTGGGGGCGGGGCCAGAGAAGTTGCTCGCACAGCCGGGCCCCTGCAGAAGTCTTCGAGTGAGAGATCTGCAGTTCAGGTAAGGGGGTGGGGGAGGGTTTTTGATAATTGTGAATGTGTGAAGTATGTGTGATTAATGGAATGAATGAGTATTTAAATGTTTGTGAATGAGTGTGTGTGTGATAGCATGGATGTGTAAGGGGGTGGTGGTGGTAGCATGGCTATAGGGAGCCCTCGTGATTGCTGTTAGCACGTTTATGTATCGTATATTATATAATATATATATAATATATATATTATATACCGTCCAGAAATGCCTTTTAACGCCCTATATGCCACTCTGCCCCATGATATGCCTTTTAACCCCCTATATGCCACTTCCTTGAAGCAGCCTGCCTGGGCCACCCCCGCCCCTAAAGTAGACTGTCTAGGCCAGTTCTGCCCTTGAAGCAGCCTACCTGGGCTCACTCTACCCCTAAAGTAGCTTACCTGGGACCACTCTGCCTGTGCCCATTATATCCCTAATATAGCCTTCCTGGGCCAGCTCTGCCCCTGAAGCAGCCTTCCTGGGCCAGCTCTGCCCCTGAAGCAGCCTGCCTGGGCCAACTCTGCCCTGAAGCAGCCTGTCTGGGCCAGCTCTGCCCCTGAAGCAGCCTGCCTGGGCCAACTCTTCCCTGAAGCAGCCTGTCTGGGCCAAGTCCTTCCCTGAAACAGCCTGCCTGGGCCAACTCTGCCCCTGAAGCAGCCTGCCTGTGCCAACTCTGCCTCTGAAGCAGCCTGCCTGTGCCAACTCTGCCCCTGAAGCAGCATGCCTGGGCCAGCTCTGCCCCTGAAGCAGCCTGTCTGTACCATCTCTGCCGCCCCTGAAACAGCCTGTCTGTGCCTCCTTCTGCACCTGAAACAGCCTGTCTGTCACCTCTGCCCCTGAAAAAGCCTACTTGTGCCTACTCTGCCCATTTAGCTGCCTGTCTGTGACATATCTGCCCCTTTAAGAACCTGCTTGTGCCACTTCTGTCCCCTGTAAGCAGCGTGCCTGTCCCATTTCTGGCCCTAAGCACTCCCTCATTCATTCACTCACGGATTAATTCATTAGGAGGCCGTTGTGACACCAAACTTATCGAACCATGTCTTAATAGACCTTGATTTGTGCTGCTTTGTGATGCTGGAATACAAAAGGGCCTTCCCCAAACTGTTCACGCAAAAGTTGGAAGCATAGTATTGTCCAAAATGTGTTGGTATGCTGAAGCATTAAGATTTACCTTCACTGGAAGTACTGCAAGTGGCCCAACCCCTAAAAAACAGCCCCATACCATGATCCCTCCTCCACTTCACAGTTGTTAGATGCAGTCAGGCAGGTAAAGTTCTCCAGATTGCCAAACAGAGAAGCGAGAACAGGTTTCCACTGCTCCAGAGTCCAGTGGCGGCGTGCTTTACATCACTCGATCCGACGCTTGGCAATGTACTGGTGATGTGAGCATTACATGCAGCTGCTCGGCCACGGAAATCCATTCCGCGCAGTTTTTGTGCTGATTTTAATTCCAGTGGGAGTCTGGAACTCTTCAGCTATGGAATCAGCAGAGCGTTGGTGACTTTTACCTGTCTCGGCACTCGGTCACCCCACTCTGTGACTTTACATGGTCTTCTGCTTCGTGGCTGCTGTTCCTAAACACATCCGCTTTCCAATAAAAACACTTACTGTGCAATCTAGCAAGATGAAAGTTCCTGAACTGACTCATTGTAAAGGTGGCATCCTATCACAGTACTACTCTTGAATTTGCTGAGCTCTTCAGAACGATTCAATTTTTCACAAATGTTTGTAAATGCAGACTGCATGGCTAGGGGATTGATTTTATACACCTGTGGCAATGGTTCCGAATAAAACCCCTGAATTTAATAATTAACCTGTTTGTCCCAATACTTTTGTCCATATAGTGTACGTACTCATTTTATTCTGCAAAATGTAGGAAATGTGACATATTCACTTTAAAAGTTACGGCCCTTTTTACGGGACGGATAGTATGAGTACAAACTTCACAACAGAGGTGTGTCTTCGGCCAGGGCCTTGAGGCTTATCTGGAAATCAATCTTCTCTCAGTTTAGACCCAAAACAAATATGATGAATGTCTAGTAAACACATCAATACATATTATTGTATCTTCCTTGGATGTATATATTAAGCTAATTTAATCGCTATAGACCACCATACTGAGCCAGTATATTCAGACACAGTTACCGAGCGAGTGAAGTTGAATACAAAGTCACCCATTTTAATCTCCGTGAAACTATCTTTTTGTTGATACAGAGCAAAGGTTACCTGGTAAAGGTTGAACTTTCATGACTTGTTTTTCTTTTCAGGCTGAGGATAGGATCAAAAGGAATTAGTGGCTTCCATGATAAGGTATTGTGTGCAGGTGTTTGGGAAGATAGTAGAGAGAATGGGAATCAAAGCTTATTATTGCTAGTAAACAAAGATCTGAAGTATTTCTTACCATGAATTCATATGGTAGGCGCTTTAATCCCTGCATGCTCTCCCCTACACCTACTTTTGTACATCTTAAAAAGGAAGCAAAATTGTCATATTTTTATTATCATTGAAATCATTGCAGAAGTCTTATGTGCACAGTTGAATAGCGTGACAAAAGATTCTACTGCCATAAGTTGATCTAACCCCCTTTTAATGAATTCACAGTTTCAATGTTTTAAAATAGCAATTACATGCTTCTCTCATTTTCATGACGCCTGTGGGGGGCAATCACTGCACAGAATGTTGTGCTAATGATGTCCTTTTTAAAAGTTTCAAGGCTTCAGATTCTCATCTTTTTTCTGTGTCAGCCCAAAATAAGCTATCAACTTTGACTATAGACTCCATTTTCTTTTGAGCTGAAATGGCAATATGGTACATTTTATACATTTCTCATTGTCAGTGTTGTGAACAATGGCTTTAGAATTGACGTCAAGTAGACTTTAGAAAAACGCCATAGAAACCTACATGATGTTACTGTTTTCTAGAAATGAAAGAGACCCCTGATGTGATCCCCACATCTTCAGTGCCATAGCCTGGTACATTATATTATGCATTTCCCTTTAAAGCTACATTCTGTTTAATTGTTTGTTTTAATTAATATTCTTCTACCTTTGTTGTAGCCTCTTCCTTTTATGTTGTCCAGGAAGCTGTCTGAGCAAATAGGGTGTAACTCATCCACTGCAATACACACTGTACAGAACATACGCTTTTAAACAGCTGGATACCATTGTCTAAAGAATACATAGATTTTGTGAATTCTAGACCTAGACTGTTTGACTCTACACTAAATATTTCAGAAATAAGTTGAAAACTTGTCATTTTTAAATGTGTACATCTGTAATATTAAGTTCTGATCGTAACTAAAGGTACCGTTCCACTGATACTGCTGAATGTAAGACTTTTGTAATTAAATGCACCATTGTAATCATCATTTTTAGTACTGTTGAAAGCTCAAACCACTTCCAGGAATAATTATTTTAAATAAATTGTCTCATTCATATTCTTTTTGCCAGGAACACCCTAGTGATGTCACCATGATGTCATAAAGGAACTGTCTGATATAGGAGATCCCCGATATCTACAGAAAACCCAAAGGATGATCAGTCATAATAAACAATATAAATTGTTTAGGGGTGTCTGTCAGTGGTTCCTAACCTGTGGAAAAATGCAATTTTTTCTCTAAAAATGCTCTAATTTTTAATACAATTTTCATAATAAATGATGGGTTATACATCTAAAAATGGTATTGAAAGAAAGCCCTCACTGTCCCTTGGGGGAAAAACAATATATTTGTGTGAATGCACTAGATATGAAAAAGGAAACTGTAGTACAAATGGCAAGAAATGCTTATTGAGCTGTAAAAAGGATAAGTTGAGAGATGATTCTTAGCTAATGGTACATGAAGCCCAAACTACACATATGACCAACCTCATCGGTAACTATTATGCATTGTGACCCCCTCAATCAAGACACCTACTTGTACTAATGTACTTTTTCCAGTCTCGTCTTGGAAATTATTATGGCCTACAGTCACATCTAGAAATCATGTGTCTCTTCTGGACTATATTGTTGCTTATTTTGCATTCAATCCATTCCATTCATTTTTCTTCTGTTGTCGCCCCCCCCTTCCCCCCGCGGTCATTCCCTATAGTTGGCACACTTATTCTGTGTGCCATTTTGCTATAAACAAATTACACTGCACAATGTTTGTCACAATGTTACATTGTACTTATAGAAGTCGATTATTGCAAATGTATTCATGTACAAATATCCTGGGAAAGATTGGTTCTTGCTTCTAACAGCTGCACACGTTGATAGATATTTCAATGTGTAATTTAATTAAGCAAAAAAAAAGAGGAAGCACATACCATCCTTTGTGACAGAATCTTCCATATACTGTATGACCAAAGTCATATAATGAAAAAACACACCACACAATATACCTAGTGTCTCTTTTCCACAAGGGCCCTCAATACAAGCAAAAAGGGTATATTCATATTAATTATTCCTGTGGATTCAATGAGAGTCATCCATCAGCACTTCACAGTGGCCATTTAAGGGTTAATCTTAGAATAAAGTTTCAGCATAAAATAAAGAAGAGATACATTTTGCATTAAGATTACTTAACTCTCCCCACTAACTTCATCTGTTCTCGGCATAATGAGATGTCTCTCAAGACATGTTCTGATTGAACCCAATAATAATAATAAAGTCTAAATATTGCCTTCCTGAGAAGAACACTTTGATCTTTCTTAACGTAATGGTGAGGAGAGATAACCTTTGTTTCCTTCAGGGTGCTTCCTGACCTCTTTCTAGTTTTTGATTAATACGTTCTACTACGGGTGCCATAAGTGTAAGCGAACGCTGCTACTGTACCACTGTTCAGGCAATAATGGAAAATTAAAATAAAAGTTATATACTCTGCACATCAACTGCTACTTGATGCATGTACTCAAATGTTTCACAGCAGGAGCTAAGCATGGACTGGCCATCAGGCACACACAGCATGTGGCTGCATACTATATAAATTATGTGTATGTGTGTGTGTGTGTGTGTTTTGTTCTATTTTGGAACCTAAAACTTTTTTGAGTTGGTAGATAAGAGGAACAGCCTTTAAGCAGAAGTGGCAGAGGCAATCATAGAGTGATGGCATTAAAACATGCAGGTGATAGACCAGGGCATACCTAGAGTATTCGCCTCACACACAGTCACACACTCACTCACTCACTCACTCTTACTCACATTCACTCACTTTCTTATGCTCGCTCTCTCTCAATGTCTCCCTACTTTCTCAATTGACTGCTTCTGTGTCCCTGTCCCCTTTCCCACGGATCTTCTCTTGCACACTGCTCTATTAGTTTACAGAGAAGCAGACAAAGAATGAAGACACGGGGAGAAGAGGAAAAAGAAGAAGCAGAGGTGTGGGAAAGAAGAAAGGGATATGGAATTGATTGGTGCAGAAGGTAGAGAGATTTGGGATCTCTGTATGCCAGTGTGGCAAATCCCTGATGAGTAACACCCAGTGCTTGTAACCCACACCTGCCCCCCTCACCACCAAGTATGCCACTGGGATAGGCATTTGGCTCTTGAATCTAAGACAAGACCAAAGACTAATTAATGTTTGAACCTTTACAGTACATAAAACAGACAACCTAGGTCAAAGGGGTCATAAAAAACAAAAAAAAGGTAGGCTCATATTTCCATAATACTGGGTATTGGAGCTAGAATCGTCCTTAGTTGTTCAGGCGCTCTGTGTGGGCCGCCCCCGTTACCCCCCCCCCTTCTATCCCTTTGTCCCTTCCTGCACTGTGTAACACCTCTCTTTTATCCTTATGGTATAGATCAAATGAACAGCATAAGGATACACAACATTGAAGGTATAGATAAACTGAATAAGACATACTGTACAAATCCAGCTTTGTAGGTATAGATTATCTGAAAGCTAAATGAAAACTTAGCATTGAAGGTATAGATCAAATATATAATGCATGGAAACATTAAATTGTAGATCAAAGGTCGCACACCCCAAAGTCCAGCCCTGGCACCCAAATTGCATCAACAGGACTTGCTTGGCATTAGTCATACCTGCATTATCAAGTGTGTAATCAGTGTCCGCTCATTGATATTGGCAGTCAGCATTTTGACATCATTAGTGACATCACAACTGGACGTACATGGTAGATAGTGGTAGATAATGGAGAAGCAGTGAAATCTCTCATGTCTGTCCCCATTGTCTGCATTAGTTGAGACTAAGTTTATGATATGTTAAGAAGGTGATCACAGTCAACGCTATTAACATATTAACAATCCAGCCAACATTAAATTCTTGGATACTTTTAGAAAATGTATACAATCTACTTTGTGTTCATTACATTTACTAAATTAATAAAGTCTTACTAAGATCGAAATTGCTGTTCATTAAAATCATTCTCCTTGAAAACTGCTATGTGTAATTATTACCCTTATTATAATGTGTAACGATCAAAAAGTAAAAACCCAGCATATTTTTTATGAGTGTGAAACACTCTTCAAAGAGGTTTTTACTCTTTTCACTTGATGCAAAGCGACGTTACAAAAGACCTACTAAATGCCATAACCCCACTTGTCTCACATAGATAATTCAACATCCAGACTTTAAAATGACTTACACTTATTTAGTGCATCCCTTCTTATGTACCTTACTCCCCCTGTACATATTTCTTTTTAACACCTGTTTAACTCCCGTCATTGTTCCCATATGAAGGATAGTCTATGTGTGGCCACCGCTGGTGTCATTGACTCAGTCTCAGTGCTTCTTAATTCCCATCAGGAGAAAAAAGATCCAGGGGACTAGCCTTCAGAATTCACCAGGTATACTTATCATCTCAAATTAAAACCATTTAATTAAGCTGTTGCCACAGATTAATTATTAATAAAAACAGCACAAATGTTTGACACGACCAGCTTCTTGAACCTAACCATAAATGCGAGGGCTTTGATGAGGAGACCTGGGTAAATGATCAGACTATTTATTGAGTAACCTACTAAGATATTTACTTTATTGAATACACCCCACGGAGGGTGGCTGTAGCAGAATCTTGGAGTGATCAAAACTTAACTATTATCCTGTTATCATTTTACCATCATTTAATGATTTTGTTTTGTTTAATGATAATTTTGCACATTAGACTGCCTTCATATATCCAATGCCCAATTGGGAAAAAATGAAAATATGAAAAGGTAGAGTAGAGTAGAGGTGAAAAATAATTGGGGCTTCAAGAGATAAATCATAATAAGTACCAGTGCTTCATGCAAACACTAAGAAAAACCTAAGCCTGTGTTTTTCCTTCTTTTCTACTATGTTACAAAATCTTGAGGAAGTAACATTGAAAGACTCTGTTACATTATAAGCTTTCAATCTGCATCTGTGGGTGATCAAGAATACTATCTGTTGAATAATTATTTCCCTAATTTGATTCTTTTTCATAAATTAAATAACGTATACTTTTGATTTCCCATTTGGCTGCCATAGTTTGATTTTATTATGCGGTCGTTGACCACCAAGGTAAAAACTGAAAAAATACACTTTGACATTTAGAGAAATTGTTCAAAATGCTCAAGTTAACCTCTGAAATTGACTTCTGCTTAGTTTGTGTACAAACGCAAAAACACTTTTCTTCAAGGTGTCATTCATTGCACTGTTTTTCTTCCTGGCAAGCCTTCGTTCTTATTTACAGGCCTGTTACCTTCCACCCAGTGTAGGAGGAACTGGTCCAGCGGCTTTAGAAAAGTGCATAAAACAGTACACTTTGTGCTAAAACTCTCCAGGTCAGCAGGAGTAGATGTGACACAGAATGTGGATTCTGATTATTCATGGAACAGCTAATTCTGGTTTTATGCGACTGGGGACAGAGAAACACATAGAGGATGACGTGCATCTATAGTATTAAATAATGTAAAAACCCCAAAACTTGTAAAAGAACAGTTAATTTCTACATATAGCCACTATCCTGGTGACTGGGCACATGCCAAAGCATGAGACAGCAGAAAGGCATGAACCTTTTTTAGGGACAAGTTTTCAACCCCCCTCAATCTCCAAAACATAAGATTTAGCATAGAAAAGAGTGAAGTATATCACTTTATCCATGTAAAGGTGGCTAAAACTCTTAAATACTGCAAGTTACCCACAAGTGAGTGGATATCCTCTATAACTATGATTTGGTTTATACTGTGTTTAATGGCCATATAATTAAGCTAAAACTTTATTAAAGTTTTGCCCCAAAATTGTTTGTAATATGCTATCCAACTTGACCAAAGTATTGCCATGTAGTATTTCCAGTCATTTTCTTGAAAGTAAAAAAACATTATTTTTAATACCGTCCATTATGGACGGTATTTAAAAATATCCCCCTCCTACCAGCCCAGTGTAATTATTATTTTAGTTTTAGTTTTTAATTATCTTTTATTTAAATATCGGCAAAAATGTACGCATTATTGACGCTACTCCTTCACAAATACTTTTACTACATCATTACTACATCATAAAAACCTTAGACCAAAAAGCCTTAGACTACACAAAACTTTGTAAAATCAAGCAAAAGTTTACAACTGCAAAGATAGCATAAAATGTTAAAATGTGCCAAAGCTAGAATTTTTTTTAAACAGCTGGTGTATGACACATAGCATTACCGCTTACTTTGCCATAAGAAAAACCACCGAGTGTGAGTTAAACAGTATCATGGATTTGTCACCAATTTGGGACATTAAGGGTTAAACAGTCACATTAAAAGAAAGCAACTTTTAATTTTTTTACGATTTATTTGCTTTGAGTTCTCA
>VKOC01021839.1:0-10551 GCA_009364415.1 Spea multiplicata
TATATATATATACACACCAGTGTATATATATATATATACACAGACCAGTTTGTATTTCTCCCCCCATTTCTCCCCATCTCTTACCTTATCTTCTGTCTTCCATCCAGTTGTGGGAGCCCGAGGGCTGGCACTTCAGACCTCGGCTTCCCTGCTCTCTAATCACTACGCGCCGGCTATTGATGCCGAGCGCCGGGACATGACGTCATCCCTGCGCTCGGCATCAATAGCCGGCGCGTAGTGATTAGAAAGCAGGAAAGCCGAGGTCTGAAGTGCCAGACCTGGGGCTTCCCTGCTCCCTCATCACTACGCGCCGGCAATTGATGCCGGGCGCCGGGACATGACGGCATCCCTGCGCTCGGCATCAGTAGCCGGCGAGCAGTGATTAGAGAGCAGGGAAGCCGAGGTCTGAAGTGCCAGACCTCGGGCTTCCCTGCTCCCTCATCACTACGCGCCGGCAATTGATGCCGGGCGCCGGGACATGACGGCATCCCTGCGCTCGGCATCAATAGCCGGCGCGTAGTGATTAGAGAGATTGGTGGCTTCGCGGGAACCTCCGGCTTGGTAAGTACCCGGCGTATAAGACGACCCCCCAGTTTTAAGAAGATTTTTGGGGGTTAAAAAGTCGTCTTATACGCCGGAATATACGGTACACATTTTAACAATGAAACATAAAAGTGTATCAGTTGAATTATGGTGATAGTCTGAAGTAGAGTGAAATCCAGTACTAATGTGAGAATTAATATAAATTTGGCAAACACAATGTATTAGTTAATATGCATAACTTAATCCAAAATATATCATAAAGAAAAGCCTCCCTGTAACTTAGCTTGAACTTCCCCACAACCTTCCAAGAAAGACATGGTACTCCACCTCATTTGATCTACTTTATCAGACCTGCAAGCAAGTTTATTAATTCATGTTCTGTTTTATTAGGTATTTTTCTGTATATATATACCATAGATGTTTTTCTTTTTCATCTAATGTCTAAATATACACTTCTGATCTCCTCTGATCTCCTCCCCTTCTCACCCGTTGTTACCATAACTCCAACTTCTTTTACTTAGAAAATGCCTACAACTCCAATTCATCTTTCTCTTTCCAGTCTCTCTGTACCTCACCTCAGGCCTCCCTGCAACCCGTCATCTTGCCACAAGCTGTGATGTTAGGCTAGTGAAGAACCAAGACTTGAGTGTGGTATTCTATAAAAACTAAACTGCTCCTTCTTTACTTACTTGTGTGACTATATAGGAAGCACAATGCATCTCACTGGCACTTTGACGAATCATATACATATACAGCAGGATAACCAGGGTTTAAGAATTAGAAGTACTTACATTTCTTACATTCTTAATAGGCATTGTTTCTTCATTTAATTAACGCACAAGGGATCCACTGCGCACCACTGCAGTATACATATTAACTTATTCTCTTTTTTAAGGAACATAGCTGTTCCAAAGAATAAACAGGATTAAGTTTGCTTCAGCCTCCTGTGGGGCTCGTAAAATAATAATGACCAATGAAAAAACACAATAAAGACAAGACACCGAGATGTATAATCTATAACTCTTATATATGGGATGACGCAATCTCATCATACTTCTGGAATGGCGTATCAATTAGAAGTAACACAATTTTGAAAGGTTACACACTGCAGTAATATAAATCTGAAAGACATTGTCTTATTTGACTGACCCTTCAACTTAGTCTTTTAGAAATAGCTTGTACAATTGTGTAAGCAATGTACGTGATAAATAGTTCTTTTTTCCTTGCATTTACAAAAAATAAATAGGAATGCAAGTATACAAACTCAACCGTGGCTGAGAAAAAGATGCTTACATTGTCTTTTTATTTGCTTATAAGATGCTAGGTCTACATACAAGGGTTTGGTAGCATACTCTAAACTATTATATATCTTTCATACTGCAAAATAGACAAATTTAAGTATCGGCTGCTTTATGGTAAACAATTAGATGCCTAGTCCATTTGTGACAATGCCTTTCTAGGTTCTAGTGAGTCTAGAATTTTAGCTACTAAATTAGATATAAATTAGAGATATTTTGGTGGCTTGACAGTTACATAAAGACGCCATTAACTTGCTGAATAAAAGGGGTTTATGTATAAATGTGTCGAGTCATAAAAGTAATCCAATCGAGTCAGAGTCTCTGTCAGCACCAGTACATAAAATGGTGCCTGATAAAAACAGCTTCCCGCCAGAAATCAGTTGTGTGGGGGCAATGAAGGCAATTCTTCCTGTTTCTGGTTTCTAGTTACATCCCTGATTATAGTTATGTATAACTATGATGATGTTATTGTTGAAAATGAATGCTGGGAAGTGGGAGTAGGTATGTAGAATGTGTCCTGTCCAATGCCAATGTAAGCAAGGCATTTTAACTCTTCATGTTTGTTTGTTTTCCATGAATTTCCATGAAGATGATAGTACTGGATACTAACAAATACCACTAAAACTGTATTCAAATAAAAACTCAGTCCCTTTGACGTGTTGCTTTAAGTTATTAAATCTTTCCATGACATATGCATCCTTTCTGGGATATAAAAAAGTGTAAATGGAATCATTTTTTTGGTGAGCAATCTGATATATCATGATTGTCCCCTGGATTTCCCATTCTCCTGGCAGCTTTACTGCATGCTGCATATAAGTGCTTGCCCTTGGAAATGTGATAATGATAAAAGGCTTATAGCAGTGCAACACAACTCCACGTCTCGGGGGCCAAAAACTAGCCGCAATTTGTTGATATTCCAGACCGAGCACAGGTATCTCAATTAAAAAATAGGACTTCTTATTTATAGGCATGGATACCCAGAATTCCTGGCCTGTCTGTGAGCCCCGAGGCACGGGGATGTAAGCCAATGGCATATATGACTGACATTTAAAAAATTGAATTGAATTCCTTATAACCAACAGATGCTCAGCGCCTGGAGAATAAACATACTGTCTAAAACATGTTTTGTTTCATATTATTTTCTGTATCAGTAGCAGTAGATCTCAAAGATGTAAGACTGCTCTTACAACAAAATTTGCTTACAATTTGAAACAGTTGTACAATTGTTTAGGATTGGAATCTTTGTTGTGTAGGTCCTTTGTGGTCTCATCAAGCTATGGCGCATGTTTTCCTGTCATGCAATGACCAGGTGATGGGTTGAAGCCTCCTAAACATTCATGCTCGCAATATTCAACATTTTAGGGACTGCTAAGAACAGCCTTACAGTATTCATTTTGTATCTGGGCCAACAAGACCCTTATTTATGTTTTGAAGAATTAAAGGCTAACTAATGCACTAAGATTAATATGTACACATGTACAAAAACGGGTAGTGAACAGAGCCTGCATCTTGTACTTTATCTTTCAGAGATATCTTTCTGCTCATAGAAAGATTAGTGTGAACACTGTCTATTTGTGGACAGAGATAATACAGATTTCTTGTTCATCAATTTATCTTCAAAGATAGCAGTTCAAACAGCAGTTAAGAAAATGTTAGGAACGTCCATTAAATTGTCTTTGCTATTTTGTTATTCTGCTAACAAAAATCAGAAACAGAGTAATCAATTTGTAAGCCTTTTGATAAAATATGGCAGTTATTAAATGTTTATTCATGAGCCATAAAGCTGATATAAAATCACGAAAAAAATTGCGGAATGTTAACTTGAAATATTTTTTAAATTTATTTTCTTCTTTCTTTCTATAGATTTAGGATTGCTCATAGGAGCCATCCAACCTATAGTATATTCTTTTGTCTTTTTTTCTGTCTACCTATCCATTTTGAGATCGTGATCACATTGTGTGAGTGAAATGCAAAGGTAGTAGCCCTGACATAAGGACAAAAATACATAAACACTTTATATATATATATACATATATTTATATACCATCTATAAACACATGTAGTATTGTGATTTTCGTATGTAACTAAAATTCTAGCATATTTATTTTATTAGTGAAAGAAACTACTAATAGTCGGCTAAGCTTATTGTATATTGTTTTGTAATAGAAATTATAACCCAAACTGACATAGTTGATGGTAAGTCAGCTGAAGTCACTAAGTTTGGCGATTTGGGTTTTTGAATTTTTGTCTTAATAAATGGAAAAGGAGAATACGTTCATGTGATCTGGTACAGCGTTCTTCTTATTTTCAGTTTCATTGTCTGTGCCCATTCAAACGAATCTAATGGTTGTCATATTTCAATTCTCCCATCACATAACATTCAATTTTATAAGCGCGTTACATAAAATGTTCTAGAATATTAATTCTTTCCTTTTATTTCAATTGAGAAGGTTCTAAGTCTCTCTGAGATGCTTGTTAACAAATACAAGGCACAGATGTCCTGTCTGCAAAATATTACCCAAGAATCATCTGTGCATGGGGAGGACAAAAGCTAAAATTGTATTGAAAGTGACAGTACAACAGTGACCAAGGTGGAAAAGATATCTCTAAAGCGTGAAGTTTTTCAAGAAATTATTAATTTATATTAATAATCATTAATATTAATACAATGGGCCAACCAGGGAAGCCTAGTGTTTTATTTTATTTTGTATTCCCCTAGAAAGAGAGGACTGTCTACTAGGCTCAGTAGGTTTATGCCTATGGGTTTGTGGTTAACAAGCTACAGCTTGTTTTACAGACTGGTTTTGGAGAAACACTGCAATGTTTCTCCAAATCCACAGAAATACAATTTGTGATTGGAGGCAGTGGGCAATATTACTTATAAGAGAAATTAATCACAAGGCTGTCTGAACATTTGGGGTATCTTGAAAGAAGGGTCTGAAAAACTTAATGCGCACCATGATGCACTATGGGAAAAAAACAAGCCAGTGGAGGCAGTGTGATGCTTTGGGCAATGTTCTGCGGGGAAACCATTCTTGTGAATGTTACTTTGACATGTACCACCTACCTAAGCATTGTTGCAGACCATGTACACACTTTTATGGACAAGGTATTTCCTTATGGTTTCAGAAGCATAATGCGCCCTGCCACAATGAAAAAATGGTTTGGGAATGGTTAGAGGAACACAACAAGAAGTTCAAGGTGTTGACCTGCCCTCCAAATTCCCCAGATCTCAATCGAGCATATGTGGGATGTGCTGGACAAACAAGTATGATCCGTGGAGGTCCCAACTTGCAACTTACAGGACTTAAAGTATCTGCTGCTAACGTCTTGGTGCAGATACCGCAGAACACCTTCAGAGGTATAGTGGAGTCCATGCGCCATGTTTTGGCGGCAAAAGGGAGACCTACACAATATTAGGCAAGTGGCCATAATGTTATTGGCTGATCTGTGTATGCATTTGCCTCTCACCCCAGATAAGGAGATGTATTTGGCCCAACAATCCATTTGTAAGAGGTAATCTGATAGGTAGGACACATGAACGAATGTTGGAAGGACTACATTACATTTATTGATACCACCAGAGCCAACATACATAAATCAATTTGTGTGCACATTGATTTGCTGCAGTGCGCAAACACACAATGGTTGTCAGCTAGTATATAGATGGAGGTGTAATCTATTTTTATAAACTGAAAAATCATTTATTCCTACAGTATGTTTGGATCCTCTCTCTTTCATATTTTCAAAAACAACAACAGAACTGTGTATTCATCTAAGAATAAACCATATTCCATTTTGCATTTTTCTAACAGTAGTTAGCAGTGATTGCCAAAGCCTTTATCTATTGAGAAATTAAATTCAGCTTACAATCACGGAAAGAATGGAAATTTTACTCATTATAAAAAGAACTGTAGATGCCTGGATTTGAAATTGCCTTTTTTTAATTCGTACAGATGTCCAAAAACGAGGAGTGACCACAAACAAAAGATATAAAGACAAAATTTTGTGGAAGTACTCGAAAGAGACATTTCTGCACCTCTCTTCGCAAATCCATCTGTAGCTTCTTGGAGTACTTCTGCAAAATTGCGGAGCCATGGAGTGCACCACAGGCACTGCATCTCCCCGTCCCTCCAGGGAAGACAGCGTCACAGGGTTTCCGATCTTTTTGAAAAAATGCTCCGGGAGACTTAGTCAACGGATAGCAGGGAGAAGCAGGCAAGCCCTGGTTTCCTGTATTAGGGCTTAACCCTTTGGTAGGTTATTCAGGATGAATAACTCCTGTAGAGCGTTCTCCTGGTGCTCCTGGACCCCTCAGTGATCCGATGTTTCATGCCACTGAGTGGCAGCTCAAACTCGTTAGTTCCCCTGTAACTCGTTAGAGCAGTTAGAGAGTAATGGAGCATACTGTAAGTATACCAGGTGTCAGAAGAAAACATTGCCTGTATGGGAATAGCTGGGGGATAGGGAAAGGGACACATGCAAATGGGGGAATTGTGTAGAATCCATACATTAACAAGGAGGACACCACCAAAATGTAAAGGGACCACCTATGCTATCATATGCATTAAAGTGCATATGATGGCTGTTAAGTCCCTATAAATCATCTACAGTATATAAGGTTTGAATATGCTGTACAGTGTTGACGCTTGTATAAAAGAAAAATGCATCCCAGGACCTATCTGAACATCTTTGGATCTAGGTGACAATAGTGTAGCCTGGAGGTAATCTTTTGTCGTACCGCTTTCATTTTTTGTTTTTACATTTCAATGAGAATTTTAATAAATTATTCGACAATTACCTCAGGCTCATTTTAAAAGTCTATTAATTTACTTCCTTGGAACGGAAAGAGTTGCATGAATCCGGGATTAAGCATTACTTATTCTGAAACTTAACTATCCATACAATCTATTCATTTTGTGTGTCATAATTGATCCAATATTGATGCAAAATTAGCCCGTAGAACAAGACATACCTTTTTTTTTATTAATAAAGGATTATTAATTAATTTAAAATAATATTATTATATTTATATATTTTGAATCATGGCTGCAAATTCTGTGTCACAGAGGGTTAAAGTTCACCATAGAGTCTGTTAATATGCATTTTTCTATATTAGGGGTGTCAGGGACATTAGATTGTCCCTTTAGAAAAGGCACAGAGAAATTGGCATTTTGTTTTGAGGAAATATATAGCAGAAAACTGTCCCAAACTTAACAGATATTTTAAAGCATGATATAAAACTATAGTGCTGATAATATTCTGAATACTGCACTGTATACCCAGGGAAGGGTTTGTGCTAGATGTGGCTAGAGTGACACTTTGAAAAAGCCATTTTTGGGCGAAACGTGTTGTGTTTTATCCATTTTTGCTTTTATTATTTAATAAAGCTTTGGATTATTCTTATTTTTGGACCTCCATTTTCATCCTTTTTTTTATCCTTTTTTTTTCTTTCTTTTTTTTATCTCACTGGAGCTATTTCCTTGGTGGGGAAATTACCACCCATTCTGATGAGGATTTAGCAACCTTTATTTTCTCTCCCGAATGTGAGTACTTTTTTATTCTTTAAAGCCTATCCCATTACCACAGTGTACACCAGGTCTTGTATCATATATGTCTCTACATACTCACTCTAAAAACCTGTGACCTACTAAGTATATCATCAGAAGAAGCCACACCCACAAGCGGGGATTATACTGCCCATGCTGGCTATATTTAGCTCTGTATAGTGTACGTATTTCCAGTTGTTATTCACCTTGGCTCCATACGAAATACTGTACTATTTTTCATTATATCTTCATTTTACATATCTCCATCCCCTGTTTGGAAGACCCTTACAGCCATCATACCCTTCAGCGCGACCGCCACACCCATCCCAAAGATTCTACCTTCAAGGCAGATAGGAGAGACTCCTGGCATGGTTTGTGTTGCTGCCTACACCTCCGTTCAAAGACTACTCCCAGCACTGAACCGTTTTTTTTTGTATTAACATCACTACTTATAATGTTTAGGCAGCTTTGTGGGAACAAAGTGCATAGTGGTCCTCCAGATTTTCCACTGTCATATATATAATTTTTGGGGCCCTATATGATCATGCCCCTGTTTAATGGCTACAAGGAAAGTGTTGTTTTCAGATGTAAACATGGTGCTAATTGTTTAAATATACAGAAATGTATGATTTGGAGAAACAGCTGAATGTAATACTGTTTGAAAATTGCCATAAGCAAATGTTTTGTATTTAAATTTTACTCCTGGTAGAAAAAAAATGATTTCCCTGAGTAAATAAATGTTCGTCGCAGAGTTTGTTCACCTGTTCAGCAGCTGCAAGGGACTTAAAGAAAATAATAACTCGTATTAGTCCGTGTAAACACAAGGCTTGCGGCTTATAGTTGGACCAAGAGGCATATATTATATATCTATATCTGGTAGAGCAGGGGTATACACATGGCAAATTTGGGACTGTCGGTAGCTATTTAGTTTGTAATGGTAAAAAACAAAGATCCCTATGAGTAGAACATGGTCCCTAGCATTAAAACATTGTTTAGTTATGTAGCAATGTTTACTCTGTGTTTTGGGGGGGTACAGAGTACAGGGACGGTTTGATCTTTAGCCCGTTTCCAGGGCAGCTGTGCACGGCAGAATGCGCTTTACATATTCCACATGGCTGGCTGTAGCATCATCTGTAGCTAATTACTTGGGACTTCTAAAAACAGTCTAGGTTTTTCTGGAAGAGTCGTGATTTTCGACCACTGTCCTGGGTAACTGCCCCACAGTGCTGCTTTTGCAGCCATTGGAGCCTTTGGGTCGGTTTGGGAGATTCTTTAATCTCGCCTGTCCAGCCATGCAGCTCCCATGTGGCCTCCTTGCGAAGCTCTGAAGCCAAGCACCACAAGATGACTCCTCATGTATGGACTTCCAACGCGGGCCCTGACCCTCTCCGTCTCCTGCCAAGTCCCCAAAACAGGTGTCTGAAATGTTGGGGAGAGGTATAGTGTTTTAGGAGCTTAGTGATGTTAAACCATTAGCCTTCACCCCCAGCAGAACCAAGGCACAGGCTGCTTAAAAAAGAAAAATAATTTCATGGATTAAGTCACCTTTTGAAATTGCCAACATGACTGAGAGTCAGCAGCAGAGAAATGTTGTTACTCTTCATGTATAACAACATTCTCTTATGTTTCAAATGTAACCGTTAAACTACAATCTATTCACAGGTAGAGAATGTTAATGCTCCTACCTTTCTTCTTTCATTGTTGTGCTTTAAAGTTTATGGACCAGTCATCCTTCAGAGCCACAGATTCATTTAGCAAACCATCTGTCTATACAGACGTACATTATATATAACATTTCATACGCTGTGACAACTTTATTTATGCATATTTTTATTCTTGAAACTAGATGCTGTAGGGATAATGAATGTGAATTAAAGGGACAGTTTAATGTCTCTGACGCCTCTAGAATAATGCATATTAAAGTACTCTGAGTAACCCAGACCCTCTGTGAGTACTTTCACATGTATTCTTCCAAAACAAAAAAATTACCATTAGTTTGTGGAGTGTTTTTTAAAAGAGGATGGGAGATAACTTTAAAGAAGGAAATTGATCTGATTGGGGATTGTGTACCCTGAGATTGTTCATCTGTATGCCGAGTGCGTAATGGGCTAATAATAAATTTAGAATATAAATGGCATACTTGCACATGAATTATACTGTACCAGCCAAAATGTCATTTAAAATTGTTTAAAAAAATATTTTATGAGTTGTTCTACTACAGTAACCAGGCAGAAACAAAGCTCATCCCGGATTTTTATTATTTTAACTATTTTTAGTACCGGTATTTATTAATATTAAATTAGTTTGCCAGATTAGCAGATGTTAATCTAAATTTGGTAATTGGTGAAACTACAGCTAAACCTGTGTTAACTTTTCAAATGCCTTATTTTTTTAAGTGCAAAAAAACCCTATTTTTTAAGTACAATGATGTGTTTATTGCTTTATTTTACAAAATGGTACCAAGTAGCCTTAGACCTGAGATGCAATATAGCTAATTATATAAAAATAGCCGATCCATGTTTTCTTAATGGCCTGTCATTAATGGTATTCTTTAAAGTGCACTCGTTACAGGAATCACCTCGGCTGGGTTTCTAGCTGTATATCAAGATGTTTCCTACTTAAAGGGACAGTTTACTGTCTCTGACACACATTAAAGAACAATGCATATTTATGTATTCTCATATGTGTTCATTCTTTAAGGCACCAGAGTATCCATTTAAGGGGTTTAAATAAAGTGTACTGCAAATTGATGGCTTTAATGGCAGCTTCTAGATTTTTAGCGCTCCCATGTGAGATTTTTTTGGGCCCTCTTCAAATACAGTTAATTGCACTGGAATGCTAAAAATATGTCCAGTAGTTAAAAATAAAGTGACATTACGAGAGATCTGTTTCATGCTGGCATATTCCTCTCCCATCGTTCTCTGTCTGGAGATCCCACAGATCAAACAAGTCCTAAGAAACTGCTGAAATGGAAATGCCAAGTGTATACAAATGAATGTCCTTATACCGTATGTGCTCGAATATAAGACAAGGTTTTTTTCAGAGCAAATAGAGGCCTGACTATAAGACTAAGATCCAAATCCCCGGCAGCGCTGCAGGGAATGGACTTCTATCTGTGGGGTGGCAGCTTGCCAGGTATCCAGGGGGTTAATGTGGTGGTA
>VKOC01021849.1:0-27834 GCA_009364415.1 Spea multiplicata
TTTTTGCTTAAGTTGTCAGTACCCGCTCGGCGCCCCTCTCTCTCCTCTGCGAGCCTTCTAGCTGGGTCTCGGTGCCGGCTTGTAATGCTGAGCGCCAGAATATGACGTCATTTCCGGCGCTCAGCAGTAAAGCAGCGCGCACTGAGACCGAACAGGGAGACTTCAGCAGGACTGCTGAAAGGTAAGTGAAGTACGGGGGGGTAGGGTAGATAATGACCCCTGGCATCGGCAGGGGGAGGGCGGCATTAAGTCTTGGGCCGGCCCTGCATGTGTCAGGTGCCCCTCTCTACATGCACAGGCAAGTCACTTATATGTTGGGGCCAAGCATGGTATGCTAGGAGTTTTCAAAAGTACAAGTAATATAGAATGTGATTCATAGAAATTCCCAGTATTTTAACATTCAATAAAGAGGAAAGTATTTACACCATTTTGTGGTACTATACTTGTTAGCAAATTTGTATGTTATAGCAAATTACTATGTTGACACTACAGCTTAAACAATGCGGCCAAAGATATTTGTGCGGGGGCAATAAGGACAGAGGGGGCTGGTGCAGGCACAGTATCTGGGAGGGCTTGCTCCTTGCACCCCACCTATAGTGAAGCTGCATATCTGCTGCCATGCATCGTCTCATCTAAAGACTCTTCTAGCTGTAATAAACAGGTGGGCAGCATGGCTTATCGAATATTATTTTCTTATTAAAGAGGTGCTAAAGATGTTTTGGTCTGTGTGCCAAAAATTGTGTCCTGCAAGTTCATCATCTATGTGAGCAACACCATTAAAGGTGACACTTGACCCTTCACACCAGAAAAAGACTTTCACGGAGCCGATGAGTATCGGGTTCTCTGCTTGTTCACTTACGGCAGGGCTCATTAAGATCTGAGATGGCCAAAAAAAACTTTCTTAGGAAAGAAGAAACCGGCATCCCCTCAATCTCATCCCCTGACAAGTTGTCTCTAAAATGAAGTGCTTTGTCAGCTTGGCACGATCTGATATGTAGTTCACTGGGGCCAAGTGTAGCAATGACCTTCAAACGGATGTCCTCGTTCGGTGTGTAAGACACAGCACACGAAGATGAAAACAAAATAAATTCCGGGCAACTCTGAACTACTCACAGCATGTTACAGCCTTACAATCATTATCTGATTAGGCATTAAGAAACAGAAAGGCTGTCAGACTCCTTCTAGTAACATGCAAGAAACAGTCGGCCATTCAACCGTTGACAGGACAAATAAACGCCTGCTCAACAAAATCCAAAATGGTCCAGTATTATTTATAGCAGGAAAGTCCAGTTAAAACTGGCTGCTGCATCCAAAGTATCTTGAGCCACCGGTTTATTAGGAACCCAGCTCTTTGACAGAATGGAAGCCAAAGTCACTGCCATCAAACTGTCTTCAAACACAACAGACGAGCGTCTTGAAATGTTTTTTTCCGGTGTCCGTAGGGCGTTGAAGGTGTGGGAGCCTGAAGGCAAAGTAAAAATCACGCAAAAAGAAAAAACTCTATTTTGGGTACACAGTTTTTGTCAAATCAAAACAAACTCATGGTAAAGATGAATGTTATTTGATGACCGTTGCATATTCTTTTTGTTGACAAGTTATTATTTTAAACTGGATTGTTATTGTTATTACCGGCAGCTGTCAATGTCTCTTCGAAAAGGTGTTGTTTTTTTTCTTAGAAATAAGAATGGAATTTTAACCTTGAGATAAAGCGGAGATGGGGAGACCTTTTGAAGGCATATAGATTGGGACAAATACGCAAGATTTGGTACGCTAACACATTAACGAGCTACGAATGCATTATCCCCCATAAGGTCCGTTCAAAACCCCCCGTTATTAGTTTGAGCAACTGGCACATGTCTACGTTAGTCGCACTCACACCGAAACACTCATTGCCAAGAGTGGTGGGGTTTGGTTGGGAGGTAATGTGGTTAATGTGTTTTATTATTAATATTATTATATTAATTATTATATTTATTATTAATATTATTATATATTAATATTATTATTTTATTTTTACCTTGTTTTTTATTCAAACTTTTTTCTTTTAACTTGCGTATGTGTGCATGTGGCGGGGGGGGTAACTGTTGTGCCATGAAATATTAATAAATTTTTTTTAGTGAACCAGCCCAAAAGAGGATAAATAAATGGACGGCTCTTGTAACACTTTTACGATAATGGTCCTCTTGACCATACAAAAAAAGCTTTCAAAGGCTATTGTGAAGAAAGAAACCATGTAGAAACGCTCAACATTTACCCCGCCATCATGAAAATGGGCCCTTCAGAAAAGCAAGAGAGTTAATATACGTTGGCCCAAAAAGACTACATCTAATGTAGCTTTAAGATTTTCTATGCTCAGGAAGCAGCATATGTATATATCATTTTACTTTGACAACAAGGAAAGGTATGGAAACCATCACATGGAGATGTTTATTGGATCTTACACTTTATGTTTACATCACCACATATTCTCTCTCCTCCAAACACGCACCGGGCCCGCACTCCAAAGTATTTATTTCGTTTTGTTTTAATCAAACTTAATAGTTTTTTTGTGAAATTACATTTTAATGAGTACGTTTGAGAGTTTGGTGCTTTTTTTAATGTAGTGACTTTGCATGTTCTATTGATCACTTATCTATTGTACACTTAATCTGTGAATAAAGTAAAGATGCTTGTAAGCAGTAAACATTTAAAATGTCTTTCCTCATTGGATGAGATCCAGATTAAATATTTACGGTAAATGGGTTTACGTGCTGAAAGATAACATGAAAAACCTCCCGAAACTCTTAATTCTGTTGCAAAATGGGTATGAGCCTCAAAAGTCATACAGCTCGTTTTCTACATATGAGAGATGGATCAGAACCCATGAAGAACCATATGATGCATTTGGGAGACAAAACACATACAACGCTAGTTTTGAGTGCTTTCTGCGCATGTTGCAAGGGGTTTCATTAGAACTCCTGGAACTCTCATGAGCACCAGCGCTAGAGTCGGTAGGCGGCGAGTAAGTGGGACATGAGTTTCACTGAACACATCTCCTGCATGTCAAAGGTGGGTTCCGATGAATCTGTCCAAGCATTTATATGGGGGGTGGGAATACTCAGCTATCATATGCCTTCGTATGCAGGGATGTCATGAGCTGATGCACAATTATAAGCATATTCACTTTACAATCATAACCGCCCATGCTAAGGTCCTGATTAATGTTCCTTTACCAAATAATACTTGTTCTTCATGTTTGCGATTAATATGTTACGACGTGTAGAAATGAACACAAGAAATGGATATGAAACCTACCTGAATCCGAAAGACATCACAAACGGAGCCATTTTTTTCTTTAACATGCTGTAAGAATAAAGAGACAGTCATTGATAGATTAGTTCTTTTTCTGAAGCTAAGAAATAAGTAAGAAGCACATGGTGGTGAAACGTGCAGGACATGGTTTAGCAAAGGACAATATATAATATCAATTTACTTTATGCAGTTACCCAAAATCCACTAAATTACCGTATTTACAGCGGAAGTCGTTTAACCATTTCTTTAAAGCTACGTAATCACACTACATATGGCTTTATAGAAGATTGTAAGCTCCCTAGCACTGCCAGCAGTATGGTTAATTTATAATATTAAGCCTGAGGGACCCATAATCTATTCTATGCAATTTAAGTCAATCGGCAGCCAATAACTGCTTAAGGTATCCTGTGCTAATAATAAATGGTGGGGAGGAATAAATGACAACATGTTTTCCAGTTGATGCACAATAATATATGTGAATGAATAAATTCTATGATGCAGAAAGTATCACATTGTAACCGACAGGTTTCTATAAATAGGGCCATATAAATGAGTGGAATGTTCTGTTGTATTATGTGTTCCGAGTCGTTGACCATGACCTAAGAACAAGCAAGTGTACATAGTGAGCACTTCACGTCCCAGTGTCCACGTTGAAAGCACCCACTGTGTTCGACACAAACACACATCGCTTACCTGGTCCTTGTCTCCGGCTCCTCGGCTTCATTTTTCCCATCATCAATCTGTATTTTCTCCTCTGTCTTAGTAAACCTATTTAAATAGACAAATACCCCATCAGCGATATCCTATAGAGCAATACTCAACACAATCCAAGGCAAAGATTATGTTTATTGCATCAGTTAAGTGATGCTTGTTTGTTCATCATAGAATAGAAAAGCTTTCATCTGGATTGATCTGGACGTTGGATTAAATAATGACGGTGACGATGTTTAACCATGTGAAGTAACTGTGTTTAACGAAATAATCTAAATGAGCATTGTAGTTGTTGTACAATTCAACCCTACAGGGCTGGTTCCTAACCAAATAGCCCCCCAGGCAAGAAGGATCTATGTCGCCCCACACACAAAAGCCGTGCTTTACATTCAGAAAGCCGATCTAGGCACAGACCCAGATCTGTTGGGAGGAAGTTCTGATTTAGAGTAATTAGCACATGTTACCTGGCCCTGGGAGCTGAATCACTGACTTGTACGTAACAATTAAGAACTTTTTCCCCTTCATCTTGAAACTAGACGGATCATCAAATTGGGAGATCAAGGGTGCTTTCATAGTATTGTTACATTACTAAGTGTTCCAAGTATTAAGTGTCGGGTTTCTTCTCTGTGTTTAACGTAGTTTGTTTAATCCGCAGGTGACCCACTCTTATGGTCTTCTAAGATTGCAGATGTTCCTTCATGAAAATGTATTCAATTTGAGTTCAGCTGCACCATATAATTGCACAACATACATAGGTGGATGAGAAAGATGCCCAAACATTCCCAAAAATGGATGAGTTTTCAAAGAGCATTCTAAAGCTTGGCTATCATGTCCATATTCCACAGATTTGGATCAACAGTTTCTTGTTGATTATTCCCATGCAATTACAATTGAAGACAATAGGATGTCCTATACTACACAACTAACACATAACACAAAACATACTATATGTGTTTCACGCCATTATGTGGTTTCCTTGCCCCCGACTAAAGCCCCATCATGGTGGGGAAAGACATTTAGCATCTTTATTATTCTTATTCTGAAAATCTGTAGCCCTTAAGGGTTCGACTTTATCTCCATAACAACCAATGGAATAATTTTACTGATGGTCCCATTTTGTTGGTTGTTATCCTGACACTTTTGAAACTTTGCACCGCAATAACTTTTTATACATAACTCACAATATATTTCTATTTGGTTTAATCTAAATCACGTACATTGTCAGCAAATGTGTTTTATATGAAAATAATTTATAAATAATTTATTTTGCTGTATAACTCAGGCTTGGCAAAGCCTAGGTACCAGGTCACCATGGCGAATAGGAATAGCGTCCCGGCCCCTAGGGATTTAGGCATTATCTCCCGGACCCTCAGTTTTATGGCTGGCTCCTTGATGTGGATTAAGTTTGCCCAAACCCTGCCAAGGCAACGTTCTGCTAAATGTATTCTCAATCTCATTTAATCCTGAGATCACAGCCACACTTGGAACTTGGAACAATGCAACCTATCTGTCAATCGCCGTTAATCCATTGCGGCGGTAAAATAAATAGCGCCCTGTCTGTCTCTTATCACAAAGCAAAGACAATTTATTTACTATCGGTTATTATCCATGCAATGCGAAACGTCATTAGTAACTTGCGCTCTAAGGATAGGCCTTCTGTAAATACTACCTGGATGTCACAAAACAGAGGCTTAATTTCTGCTTTATATACATTTTTAGCTTCTTGGAGCAAATCAATCGAATTTAAAATTAAAATTTTAAAAGCAAAAAATGAAGATGATTCTGGCAGCTGGAAACAAACGTAGTGGTCTGTCTTTGGAATAAGATAAATAAAAGGAACATTCAGATAAAGAGAGCTACAAAGATTAAGACAGAATTTGAGAGCGGTAAAGACAGACAAACATAATCATATGCAAATAAATGGAGACGCATGTAATGCAGAAAAAGAGAGACCCGCATGATGACACAGGCAGTGTGTGAGTATATGTGTGTCAGTATGTCTGTGTGTGTTACTGTGGGTGTATTTTATTGTGTGTTGATGTGTATGAAGTATGTTACTGTGTGTATGTTACTCTGTGTGTGCATGTAAGTATGTTTGGATGTGTGTTACTGTGGGTGTATGAATGTGACTTAGTGTGTAAGTATGTTAATGTGAGCATGTTAGTCTGTGTGTAAGTAAGTTACTTTGTTTGTATGTAAGTATGTTTGTATGTGTGTGTAAGTATGTGCATAGTTGTGTTACTCTGAATCGGTAAGAAGGGTGTGTGTAAGTATGGTTGTATGTGTGTAGGTAAGTATGTTTGTGGGTGTATGAATGTGACATAGTATGTAAGCATGTTAATGTGTGTATGTTAGTATGTGTGTAAGTAAGTTACGTTGTGTGTACGCAAGTATGTGTGTGTAAGTATGTTACTATGTGAGTGTGTAGGAGGAGCTTGAGGCCCCCACCGTTAGTCTCACAGGGGGCTGGCAATATTTGTTATGCAGCTTTGTTATGTGCTGGAGACCGTTTATTCTAAACAGTAACACCCATGTTGGGTATTAACATAGTTCACAATATTTTTTTTTTTACATACATCACATACCCTTTCCTTTTACAAATGTGACGTCGCTCACACTCCTTAAACTGCATTCCTTCTACTACAGAGTGTTCAGAATAGTTGGATTTAAAAAATAATCCATAATACTGTGCTAAAAGTATTTATATATATACATAACCAAAAAAAGTGGAAACTAATACAGAAGTAGAGAATTTTTCAGGGAGTCCTCCTCAAGAAGTTACAAGGTGCTCCTCAGGGTGATACCCTGGATATTACCGAGAGGTCCAGGGGACTTCTAAAGTTCCAAAAATGTTAGAAAGTTTGATAAATTCATAATATCATAATATTCATTATTGAATGTAGATAAAGTGATTTAGAAATAACTAAAAATACCCATAACATCTTTCTAATGAGAACTATCATTAGTAAATTACTCAATAATGAGACCTTTGCATTAACAACCACCCTGTGGCTTTTTACTCCACTTGGTATTCCAATGGTGTCACCCTCCCTGCATTATCCTTACACAATTTGATTATATACCAGTCTGCTAAAAAGTCGGGCCTGGATTCTTAATCCTCAAAACAGTGCACCAGACAGCAACACAAGTCACTGGTCCTCCAGGGGCAGGAATCCCCTAATTAATCTCTATTGGGAGGGAAAGAAACCTAAACACAAAAGGTTTGTTGGAGGCGCTGAAATGTATGGAAACATTTTGCGTCACCTCGTATTATTCCCATGAATCTCTTCAGTGACGTACTTTAGGGTCTATTTACAGATACTCAGGTGATGTTTAGCTCAATGCCATTCCAACTTCTCCGGCCCAACTCAACTGAGTTGGAGGAAACAGAGAACCAGATCCAGTGCCAATTCGAAACACTTCAACATGACGAGTCGAAGGGCTCCATCTTGAAAACCTTGACTCCTCAAATACAGATGCGTTGACCTAGAACTCCTCAAACTCTGAATAACACACATTTTAGTGGGGAGCCCCTTCCATCCAGGACAAAAAACGGGAGGGAGGGGAAGAGGGACAGAATGGGCTCCTTGCCTCTCCCAAGGGTAGATTTCCAAATTGAAATCCCCATGGCAACAGGAAGGAGTTTTAATTACCACTCCACCATTAACAGTGTAATAAGGGGAGGAGAAAAAATGAAAGAATGAAAAAAAATGAAAAAACGAAAGACAAGGTTATTAAGGGAAAAAGGTAGGAAAGTTAGGAAAAGGGCAAATGAGACCAATGTATAGGAGGAAGAGGCATAGTAAAGGGTACCGGTGCTGAAGAATATTCAGAGTGGAGTAGAGGTAGGCTAACGCAGGTGAACGTAAGAATAGAGCAGGACAGAATGGAAAAGGATCATTAGAATACACCAAAGGGGAGAAGGGCACAAGTGCTTGAATTATCCCTGCTCCAGTATTGAGAGAATCATGTATATCTCAAGGAGAAACATCCATTTCTTGATATGACAGTCGTTGGCTCTCATTGTCATGACCCCATTTTATTTCATTTAATCTAATGTAAATATACATACTTGTAACACGTGATATAATCTTTTCTGAATAAATACTGGTCTGAATACAGGCCATCAACTGACTGTGAATCACAAGCTCAGATTTGGATGCCAGAAAGAAACTTACATCAATCTTCGGAAAAGGTGATGGCATCATAAAGGTCAATTTACTAATTATACTGATAACCTGGAGCCATAATATCTGCTATAATTATCTCTAAGAAGCTCTACAAATACATACTTTACTGGCGCACAATGATTCACCATTTAGAGAATTTCTATTGGCGATTACTAAATTGTTAACGAGAAGACAGAAAATATTACTTTCTCTGTTAATAAATTACCCGAGTTTCTTAATACACGGCTTCGATCATCACATATTAATACTTAGCGCAGAATGCGGACTAATCATTATTTCCATAACTCACCCATTAACTGCCGAAGCGTCCGGGCCGGATTCAAACCTTACCGATGACATCTTAGCTGCCTTTAAATGTCTGGATCTATAAAAAAAAAAGATTCTTTTCAGACAACAAGGAACGATTAGCTGAGTAGATCTTGAAGCCGGATAACCAACTCGCGCTTTAAAGACATAATAAGTGAATAAAATGATAAAGTATACATTATCCTAGATAAGCTCAGATAATAGAATCCATTGTGCTGTAGCCCAGATCACCAAGGACTTTCACAACCCTCTTGCCGACATTGCTGGTTTCTAGACTTGATTAACAATATTGTTGTTGACTCCAAACATTTCCCCAACCATCGTGAGATTACATGTAACGACTGATAACCATAACCATTATTTGTCCGCTGGTAAACTGGAGGTTTCAACTCCAAAATACAAGCGAGGAAACCACAAGTTTGCCTACTTTATCTAAATATAATCTCGCTCGGAATTCTTAAATAATCTGTTTTTAACCCCTTCTTTTATTCTCACACTCACTACCCTTTTGCGACTATTATGACTTGAACTGCCCCCTTATAAGGAACCCATCTCTGTAGCTGTGTTGGGCAACAACACCCATTACCCTCAGACAGGCTTTGGGTAAGGAGGAGATAAGCCAGCCAGTGACCGAAGATACTGATCGGCTGTGATTACATAGAAATGTAGAATTTGATAGCAGATCTAGTTTGCCTATTTTTCCCTTAATTCCCTTCGATTCCCTCTGTGTATTAGCCGCTACCACTTTTGCTGGGAGGCTGTTCCATTTATCTACTACCCTATTACTTTGTTTAAATGATTCTAAGGGTAACAGGGTAATCACCTGCTTAAGGGGTACATCCTGTCTATACCCCAATTCCTAAGCCTTTATCCTATTCCTCCCTAAAAGTGTTTAAGAACGTGCACCTCTCTATTATTAGCATGTATTAGAATAGTAATAATTATTGGCGCATCCACCTTGTTCCATAATCTGTTTTTAACCCCTGCCCCACCAAAACAGCAACGCTCGTATATTCCTTGCCTGGAACACGGTGGCCGTTTTTCCTGTGATTTCTTAGCCTTTCAATACTATATAAATATATATATATATTATTAATATATATATTTATATATATTTATATAAATTTTCTTTTCAAGAATCATGGGCAAATATGTTTAGATGAAAAATAAACAATGTTTCACTATCATTCAAAAACATGCTTCGAAGAAGGGAAAAATGTGTTACCACTGAACCTTTGCCTTTGTAAATAATACATAATACAAAAATAGCAATTTCTATCATTACAGGATGTGGGGTTTGCAAAGGAAATTCCTGAAAAAATTGCAGATTTTGAAGAGTTTGCATCTCATGTCAGCATAGATGCTGTTTAAACGTTTTTGGTTTTTAGCAAGAGAAAAAAGTATCTCACGCAAAATGATTATTATTATTTATTGTTTTTATATAGCGCCATCATATTCCGTAGCGCCGTACAATGGGTAGACAGGACATAACAATTCGACCTGCAGAAACAAGGGCTAAGGAGGGCCCGGCTCAAGCGAGCTTATTCTGGATTAAAATAAATATAAATTGTAGAAACTGTATACAGCTAAAAATTAGATCGCAGCAGGCTGACATAATATTACAGTAGCATAGGTGGTAACATTCTCAAAGTTGTTATGGGAGTCCTGGCATCTGGATGCCATTTAATGGCATTGCCTTTTGCATAGGATCAGACACTATGCAGGTAGAAGAGAAATAGAGGTGGTATATACCATAGGGGTATTCCCTATGGACTCACATATTGCAGCGGGAGCCGTGTGTGACATCACAAATTAGTATTCCTGAACGGAACCCGGGAACCTAGCAGTAATTATGCTATGAACAGGTTTAGATACTAAATGTGTTGCAACTGCACCGATTTTACAAGGAAGAGACTTTATACATTAATCCCAATTGTCGGTGATCTTGTTGTTCAGGAATGTGAAGCCGCACAACACAATTACTAGGATCGTTACACCAAGTCCAAGACACACAGCCATGCCTGAATGCGTGTATACTCATAAACCAAAAAGAAACCTGAAGGCTGCCTAAAACTATATTTTCTTTCCATTAGCTTATGAAAATATACCCTTGGTGAAGCAATTCCGCAATGTAAAGAAATGATAAGTCAGTCATTAAACTGCAGTAGTGCTGCGTCTGGCGTTATGACATCATATTACCCTACTGAAGTTTAATGAATAACGCAGGAGTTTTGTAGTTGTAGTGATTTTCTAGCCAGCTAATCCCTGACTCTTGCTCTTTGGACCTCCTTAGGAGTCACAGATTCAATTTGTAAGCTGACCCCTCACTATCCTAAATGGGGTATGTCCTACGGTAAGGCCCAGTAATAAAGAAGCCGAGACAGCATGCTCAATCCTCGCTATTCAGTCCTGACTATATTATTTATTGTTTTATATAGTGCCATCAAATGCCGTAGCGCTGCACAACGGGATTACTTATTCCACAACAACAACAAAGAGCAGGAAATGTGGTTGAACGTAGTTTATTACCCTGATACAAAACCTTGCAAAATACACAAAGCATAGCCTTTTGGGCAGATCATTTTCATGTAAATGATACCAAATACTGCTGTACATTTACATACAAAGACCGCACAGTAATGTCCAATTCCAGCCGCACACTCTCAATTACCATCTTCTAAAAGCACGTGTTGTGTGACCGACAATATAAAGTAGTCACCCAGGATACAATTAGTATCAGGTGAAGAACAGCGGTCTCTTACTCGCAGCATTGTGCCGGCCGGTGCACTTAGTACATTGGTATCCGAGAATAAGCGTGTCTTGTTGATGAAGTAAGTGACGGGAAAGCGCACGCCGCTTGTTGATCCAGTAGGGGACTATCACATAATCTGTGTTGCATAGAGAAACACACATATTCCTGCTATTCTAGGTCAGACGCCGCATGCAAAGTAGGTTCCCTGTAATCATGTGCCCAACGAACAGACAGTTCTGTTTACCGGACTGTAATTACCGCACTCCATCCAATCATAAAAGGGACTCGCCGAAACGTAAACCATCACAGATTGTACTATAAGCACTCCTTGGAGCGGCCGCCCTCAATCAGATTTACTTAGGAGAAAAGCTGGGGGGTGAAACGATTGATTTGGACCGGGGTTAAGTCAATAAGCTAGATATACTATGTTTAAAAACATTAAATGAGTCTATTTTTCCCCATTTAGTCTCCGGTGCCAGGAAGAGTCACGTCGTACTGTAGCTGGTAAAGCATTCTGTCAGTGAAGGTTTTTAATACATTTTAGGTGTAATGTAAGGCAATATTACCAATAGGGTGGTAGATAAATGGGTCAGCCTCCCAGCAGAAGTGGTAGAGGCTAATACAGTGAGGGGATTGAATCATGCAGGGGGGTAGGTATAAAGTTATCCTCCATATATGACAAGACCAAGGACTGATTAGGGTCTGAGTCTCTACATCAGGAAAATGGGCAGACTAGATGGGGCAAATTGGTCTTATCTGCCGTCGAATTCCGTGTTTCTATGACAGTATGGAGATTGGGCAGACTAGATGAACGGTTCTCATCTGCCGTCACATCCTATGATACTGAAAGTGCAGTATTTTAGCAAATTAACCCCTTGAGTTAAGGTTCAGCTCGTATTGTTTTGTGTTATTCATTGGGCTTCATAGTTCATATTCATTCATTCACACATTACATAATAAGGTAGATATGATTTCCTTGTGATGTACGCACCAGCCTGCATCCGCTTTAGCCCGTTCGAGTTAATATGAGGGGATATCGGCATTACACCGGTAAAGATATTAGCCGAATGTCATTAATATCAAGTCCCAGAATGTGAAAGCAGCCCATTCATGCTACATATTTGAAGCTCAAATCTTTATCCAGGTGGACTGAAAAATCTTTACGATAAACGTGTGTCTGTACAATGGCTAACAGACTAGGACAGCACAATGTATGGATCAAAAGCTTGCAGTGCTGGATAAAGATGCTGTTTTAAACAGTGAGATATTTTGACCGTTATGCCAGTGAACTTTGTCACCTGTAGTGATTTCAGATCGTATTATTATCTTTTACTTATGTAGGGCCAAAAATCTCTGCAGCGCTTGTTACAGTCCATACATTCAAAACCGTACATTAGGTAACAAGCTTACAACTATCCTGACATCGGCTTCATTCAATGGAAAGCAAGAGCCTCTATGAAGTTATTGATTACGTATCGCCGCGCTCCTGTTATTTAATGGATGAGTGTAACGTATCTCACTCAGCGGAGACCCCAGCGGGGGCCGCACTGTTAGCTAATTGGATCTGTTTGTTGCGGGGCATGGATCGGGTACATTACAAACAGGTCATCGGATCTTCACGACAACTCAACAACTCGCTCTACTTGCGCTATTACACTGATCTCTGCTTCTGTTTCCCATTCTGTCTAACAACTCTCTGCCTTCTAACCATTATATATTAATCCGATATATGTACAAAGAAATGCGTCCCTCTCAAAACAAGAGTCTTCAGTGTAACAGTTTAGGCAAGTACATATATATATATATATATATATATATATATATATAGATAGATAGATTGGTGGTATAGGTATGTATGGATGTATGTATATATGTACAGATAGAGAAGTATATGTATACATACAAGTAAATTCGCTAAAATAGATTTGAATATAATAATTGGATCAAAATAGTCTCGCACTCACAGGACTTTGCAAATAACTAAGTAATTTATTTGTAGAACCATCAACGCTTCAGGTCCTCCTACCTTTGTCTTGTCTCAGCTCTGCATTCACCTGACTCTGAGCCCCCGTGGATGTGTGAGTTTCACCCAACTGTGGATGTGTGTCCCTGATCCCCCAATGGACGTGTGTCCCTGATCCCCTGTGGATGTGTCCCTGATCCCCCGTGGACGTGTGTGTGTCCCTGATCCCCGGTGGACGTGTGTCCCTGATCCTCTGTGGATGTGTGTCCCTGATCCCCCCATGGATATACGTCCCTGATCCCCCGTGGATGTGTGTCCCGTGATCCCCGTGGACGTGTGTCCCTGATCCCCCCTGTGGATGTGTGTCTCTGACCCCCCGTGGATGTGTGTCCCTGTGGAGAGTCCCTTACCTGGAATGTGTCCCTCTGACTGCAGCTATCTTCCAGCCCTGCTCATCAATAAATGCAGTCCATATGGCAGGGAGCTGCACCTAGCCTTCTCAGTCTCTCTGTCATCTGCTCAAATTACTTGAATGAACTTGATTTAAGAGGAAGAGCCAAGAACCAATAGGCTGAATGGGGAGGGCAGGAGATAAACAAAGTTCTGGCAGCAGTCTGATCTCACCTTTCTGTGTTACGTCTTGTGATTCTCTTTTACTTCCTTATAGCTCCTTGGCCCAAGTCATTGATAAGATGTCTTTCCCCTCACCCCTTGCGGCTGATGTTCTCCTCTCTCTTTCTCTTGTTGTCCTCCCCCAGTCTTCCTCTCTGTTTCCAGTATCTCTCTCTCTTCCTCTTAATTTTTCCTCCCCCTGTCTCTTCTCTGCAGATCCAGCAGATTTTACTTCCTGAGCAGCCTGTGAACTTTGGGGAAAAAAGTTTCCATCTGGAATTCTGCCTGACTTAAGTAATGTGCTGTTTTTACAGCCTGCAGCTCAAGACACATTCTCTATGCCAAGGCTGGACAAGAACGTCTCATCACTCTCAGCCATTCGTGATTAAACAAACTCTAAAAGAAATACGTTATTTAATTAACAAAACTTTTCACCTTTAAATTTCCCTAAATTACATTTATTACAAATTTACGGATTCCGAGCTTTAGATGATAACACCAGTCATGTTGGGTCCATATTCACCGTCCCAAAAGGCATTGCATTTACTAGCAGGGTTTGGTGGACATATGTCATGGTGTTCTACACCATGGTGCTGGTCCAGGCCAATGAGGGGGGGGGTCTATCTTCCTCTTGGGCAATCAGGCTCCCTGTAGCACCACCAAACATATCAATTCTCCTGGTGAAGCACCACTTCACCAAATGCCAAGTGTAGCTTTCTATATAAACATTTACCGTTGAGATATAGGAATTATAGTAAGAATTAGATTTCTGTCTCAACAAAATGGCATAAAACCAGGTTTTGCTCTGAATTTAAAACGTGCAGAGTTTCCAATGAGGTTTACGGGTTCTATGCAGGGACACGCCAACCACATTTTCTCATAATGCCACTTCTGAAGAATATTTCCGATTCTTATTTGACGCTGAGCTTCTGTTTTATGGTAGCTTGGCAGATTTTCTCTTCACGTGAGATTTGGGCCCTGTAAGTACACAGATTTTCCTTCGGTTTTATTCTTTCCTCTTTCTTTGGCAATTCCCTCTATCTCTTTTTCCATTGTTCTTTTATCTTGCTGATTTTACATTTCTTACTTCTTTTCTGCCCCTCCACCCATATATATATATATATATATATATATACCGGTACATATAGATATATTTATTTATATACTGTATATACATATACACACACACATATACACCTAAGTGTGTATATCCTTGTAGCCTGCACCATCTTCACGGTGCTGCACTTCCAGATATGACATCGCTTCTCAGCACACAGTGATTCATGAATGTGTCCCTCCTCAATTTTCCTACCTACTTTCACAAACGGAGGACGTATCCAAGAGCAAAACAAACTGATAAGGTATGGATCACAGCAATCTAAGTTTGTCGTAAAGTATGAGAAAATATGGAGGTGCGATGAGCAAGAGATAAATACAAGTGCAAAGTACTTCTATTAGCACAACATAAATAAAAATATATACATATATAAATATACAGCTTTAAACTGGGGATTAGGTCATACTCAAGTCAAGAGAGAAGACTAACCCTCTAATGAGTAGGTGTAGAAGGTCGCTTGACATAATTAAAGGCTGGAAGACCTAAGGGATCAGGGGATTCTTGACCTAAAAATCCACCTGTTAAGGATGCCTACAATAACCTTTATTCTCAGTTATAGGTATATATTAAGTGATCTAGGTTAATATACTCTGATTTGCAGTAACAAAGAACAAATAAGTGAGATGATTTGGCTACCAGCCTTAAGTAAATCCTTGTAAATGTCTTTTAAAGTATTATCTTTAAGAACAAACACATGTTTTCCAGAGAAAAATGGTTTTCCAGGGTGTTCTCTGTATAGATGGTTAGCAACCTGAATTCATATTGAGCACATGGGTCAGTATGGTGGCACGGGGGTCTCTATAACCATGCAGCTGGAATCCCAAATTGAACCGGCCCGCAGCCTCACCAATATTTTTTTTTTTTACTTTGATCTTGACAACGTCTTTAAGACTCTATTCTGAATTTATCTATATGAATTGTTGACCTTTGCCTAATATTGATCATTAATAAATGGATATCATCAGTACAGAGGAAATTATAGTTTATATAGAAATAATACAGTCTATATCAGAGGGGACTCGCAGATGTCTATAATGAATCGTGGTAACATGGTCCTATACAGTCCAGTAAGAACAACCAATTAGTACATAAAAATAGGAACATAAACTGGTCAGGTGCACTTAGCTCACAGAAAGGTCTCATGGTATTTGTGCAAGCAGAGCGGAAGGCATCTACCTCATCTAATCCAAACATGTTTCATTTATTTCATCTTCTGTTTATCTGATGAACAAAGTGAGCATTCACTCAAGGCACCTAGGTTCTTACTGCAGCTAATGCTTCTCAAAGCCTAGTGCAGATTTACTTTACCTATTTACCCAATGGCTTCAGACGCTTATAAGTGTCTTTAGTTACTAACTATAGTGTCTATTGAGGATGAGACACACAGAGCCAGCCTAAAACACCAGGGAGAGGTGCTGGCACTCACCCCACTAAATGCCCCCAATGTTTAAGGTAGGTCTGGTTGCTGGTGAGCAGGGAGCTAATGGAAGGAACATCTAGATTGGCACAGGGAGCAATTGTCACTGTAAACAGTACAAATGACTACAACTGGTTAAATAATCACTTTGCATGGTTAACTACGACAACTTCTGATAATAGGGTCGATCATCTCAGTGCATTCAGAATCCTTAAATCGAAGCCTCCTCCTCAAATTCCAGATCTTGTTCATGTTCCGTGGATGAAGAAATATCATGGAACATCTGGAACACATAATGACGCAGCCTGGGTGTTATTAGCAGAAAGAAAATATGTATTATGTTTAGTTTGGTTGCTTTTCTATCAGTTTCTCACCACAGGGGAAAAAGACTTCAAGACTTTGGTGGATCAGGTATGTAAAACTATATCCTTGGAGCCGCTCTAAGTTCTTTGTTGTTCCAATCTCACCTAGCACTTTAGTAAATAGATTACATTTGATCTTTAATGTGGGCTCCCCAAAAATCTAGCGGAAGAACACAATTTCCAATTGATAGGGAATAGAGGAGTGCTTTTAAAGGTGCAGTTCCACTTAGACCAAACTTTCATTGCAAATTAAACCAATAAACGTGAGCAGATCTGTCATTTTATTCTTTCTTTATATATATAGCTTTTTCAGTTTGTACAGTTTTTGTGCCACATGACAGTTCATTTTTGGGAGAGCTTTGGACATTCAACAACACTTTGAACGGGAATGATGTTTCAAATGCTGCATTTCTTTATACGGGTTTTAAATTCAGAGCAGATGAAACAGCAGCTTTAAGAAACGTTCTAGGCAGATGAGGTGGGCCTGTTATTTCATATCTGTCATAAAATGCGTGTTTCCGTATAGTTTAGCCCCTTTTGGGGTTTATTGAAACAGCAGATATGAATTCCCCAGAAACTGAACCTGATACATCTGCCATATTTTTTCAACCTTATTAACACGAGCTGAGCCATCTCAGCAAAACACAAAGCTAATGGGCTGAATGGTTCTCATCTGCTGTGAAATTTCTATTAATTGGTTAATATAAATGCCACTAAGCCAGTATTTTTAGGTCACAACAATGCTTCTCCAACATTAATAATGTCTTGCCGGAAGCCGGAAGCAAAAAAACCTTTAAGAGAAGGAAAAGGAGGTTAAAACGTGATAACTTCTTGCATTCTAAACCAAGCAGTTTTAGTTTTTTTTGGGATAGTTTATTGTATTATTATTATTGCTATTATTATTATTGTTATTATTATTATTATTTTATTTTTTTATCCCTTTATAGTTTGCTGAGTTGTACAATAGTTCTGTGTACTTTTACATTTCTTTAAGTTTTGGCATTTAAAGGGATATCCCTTTTCATATACCATGGATCATTTCTAGAAATTAAAATTTCTAAGAACAGTGCATATAATACAACGCCTTCCAGTTTGTTATTACCGGTACATTTTGGCACTGAAAGTTGAAACATTAATTTCACTTCTTGCTGCCAAATTGAGGGACAGAATAATTCTTTTTAATTATTTTGTGGCATTTGCAAGACTATACTGCCCTCTACTGTATCTCTTATTACTAGTTAATATTTTTAAAAGGTAGTGCAGGCTGATCAAAAGTTTTTATACATTTTTAACACACCTTCCTGACTCCAAAAGTACCAATATACATCAGTTTGTAATCATGAGAAATGCTCAGACCTGAATTTTTTCCTGATGTAAAGAAAGATTCCAGAACCTGGCAAAGACCAAACTTTGTGTGAATGTATCTATATTTATCTGGATTAAATTCATTAAATATTGATTTTTTTTTTAAAAGTGCACACCAGAAAAGAGTTTAAACACATTATTAAACACAATATTAAACCATATTTCTTTAAATCTACTTTTGACAACAATCAATGACCCGAGCTCTCCTTACAGGCTAGTTGGTAAAATGGCATCAATACTGTGTCTGTTCCTGATAGTTCTCCCACACCTTGGTCTATCAGCTCCGAGACTCAAGGTAAATTGTATTTGGGTTTGTGCCTTCTACTGTTTGTTGAGTAACACTTTATGGCTCGGATTCAATGACCTATCTACCGTGGTGTATTTTTGTCTAGGCCTAGGGCGGTCGGTCTAGTGAGGTGGCATACCCTCTGCCATTTAACCAGGTCCCTGATTGCCCTATTGGGCGCACCATTTATGCTTGGGCCGACAGGGGCCATCAGAGATCTCCCTCATAACTAGCCCCAATACACTATGTCTCCATAAGGATCTTCTCTCCGCCCCACAAGCATTGTGCCAGGATTTTACATCAGCATGGTACACGGTGGCAGTGGAGATAATTGGTTAGGGGCGGCTGGGGTGCTGCCCTGGGTTAAGTGTCGTCACCAGAAACTAAGGTTATAAAGTCCCAATAATAATGTCATATACTTTTTTTTTTAATCTGGTTGGTTTATGCGATAAACATACACAGATTTCGCCATACATCACAATTTCAGAGTGAATTGGCTAAAGGGATGACTGAAATTGATTGGGCCGATTAAATCACTTATTTACCCAACAATATGTTTAACATAACACAAAAAAATGTCAGGACAGTCATGGAATCAACTCCTTGATTAGCTCAGAGTTGAAAGCTTTCTTGTAATTGACATAGATACATTTGTATAAAAATTGTGAGATTAAAAGATTTCAGTCTGTTTTTTGTAAAGGATACTTTTGTATCATTGCCGGCATAGCCCTAAAAAAAAGAAAGAAGAAGCTCTAAGAAGGTGAAAAGAGAAAAAATAAATCTAACATGTCAAAAACAATCATTGTATTCTTGATTGAATTACATTTATAATGAGTACATTTCTCTTCCACAAAGTACAGTATATACTTTCTATAATTTATTGAAATCCTGAAATCCTATAAATAAAGAATTAAACAAAAAGTCCCCAGATATAATTTTTAAAGTCTTCAGTAGTAAAACAAATACTATCATGACTCCACTCAGATTTCTTATATTGAGTTCTTTTTCTTAAGGACATAGAAATATGCATGATGGATAATGCTAAACTCCAACACAGAATAAAAGTTCTGCAGAACCTCCTTCTGTTAGGTGAACTTCAAATCCAAGACCTCACCAAAAATAATTACCATTCAGTGAAGAGCAAGGTATTTAAGAGCAGCACGGAGAGGAGGAGGCCAGAGGTCCAGCTTCCTTCAACCGGCGGCAACCTCATTGTCTATGATGAAGGTCAGTATGAAGACACAGAAGTTGATCTGGACAGTATAGCAAGTAAAACTATTTAAATGTAAGCATTACAAAGATATTTGTTTCCCAAGCAAACCTTTGAAGGAAAACACCCCAATGTCTTAAAAGAAAGAAAATTAAGCTGCACCCTCTTTCCTCCAGCCAGGGGTGAGCTTTGGGTTAGTGGCATCTAACTTGGACTTTTTCCCTAAGGACTAGAGAATTTTTTTCACATTTTTCCCTTTTTTAATTCATTTTTTGGAAGGGGATCTTTACTCCCCCCTGATCTCTCTGTGTAGACTGTGTTGATCACTCTGTACATGCAATCACCCAGTAGGATTGGAGATCCCTGTAGGGTCTAGAAAGACCCCACTCTGTCTCTCCTGTCCTTCAGTGAAGTTACTTTGAGCATCAGCACTGACACCTACCAGAAGGAGATGCCTGACCGCGGGATCAGGTATTCTTTATATAACGGTTTACCAGCACTCGCACTAGAGATCAATAGGAACTCTGATCCCTTGTGTAGTGGCAGGGTCATACGTCCTAATAGGTGTCTTGGCACAGCTTTTAAGGATGTACTGGTAGGTCCTAAGGGGCTCTAACAGGTTGATCTTTGCATTTTAAAACATTTGTTCTCTACTAATAAAATATATATTCCCATGTATTTTCTCATCCCTTGCTTGTTTGATGCATTAAAAAGAAACATAAATATAGGTAAGAATCATTCGCCCCATCTGGTCTTCCCATTATTCCTGCTGTAAATACTCAGGATAGCCACATGTTCCACTTGTCTACCATTCTGTCAGGAAAGTAAAGCTTCTTTAACATTTAAATCTAATTTTATTCATTTTACTAACTAATGCATGTACGTGTTACTAAAGTCACCTTTCCATAGCAAGTTAGTGTACCTATGGGACAGATAAAGAGATATTAGCTTCCACAAGGAAAGAGCAAATGAATGGGCATCCCCAAAAGCACTGACGTAAAAGAATATCTTGGGCATGACTGTCCTAGTAGAGTACCTAAAGGGGGATGAGGCGTACCACCCTGGGTGCCACTCAACGTGGGCCTGCAGCTCACTGGTGTGGTGCTTGCACACTGCACGAGGAGACTCTTTTTCCGTGCAGGGGGAGCAAGCGGGAAAAGAGTTTCTTCATACAGTGCGTGGGCGCCACAGCAGTAAGCTGCGGGCCCGCGTTAGGCGGGCGCTGGGCCGCAAGGACGTCTACACGGCCGGCCCCCAAACCAATGAAATCTGCAAGAGAGGTAAGGGGGTGCGGGAGAGTGAATGGGTGAATGAATGAAGTCAGTGAGTTAGTTGTGAGTTAGTGGTTAGGGGCAGAAATGGCACAGGCAGGCAGATTAGAGGGGGCAGAGGTGGCACAGGTAGACTGATTAGGGAGGGGTAGAGGTGGCACAGGCAGGCTTACTTGGGGGCAAAGGTGGCACAGGCAGGCTGTTTCAGGGGCAGACTTGGCACAGATCAGCTGTCTTAGAGGCAGAGTTGGCATATGCAGGCTGTTTCAGGGGCAGAGTTGGCACAGGAAGCCTGTTTCAGGTGCAGAGTTGGCACAGGCAGGCTGTTTCAAGGGCAGAGGTGGCACAGGCAGGTTGCTTCAGGGCAGAAGTGGCACAGACAGGCTCCTTCAGGGGCAGACGTGGCACAAGTAGGCTGCTAAATGGCCAAATACTAAAATGCTAAATACAGTTAAAAATGTGTGACATAAATATTCTGGCCAACATTCATTCATTTTTTGGGGGGGCGGGGGGTGCCACATACAGGATCCGTCCCGGGTGCCAAATACTCTAGGTACGCCCCTGGACTATCCCTTTCATGATTGCAATATATTGTTTTACATAACGTTCATTAATTCATTCCAGATTGTTCTTCAGTATTTGAAAGTGGAAAAAGGGAGAGTGGTTATTATCGCATACAGCCAAAACCTGAAAATGAGCCATTCCTTGTCTACTGTGATATGTCAGACGGAGGAGGCTGGACAGTGATCCAGAGACGCAGCAATGGCAAAGTGAACTTCAATCGGTATTAATCAAAAAGCTCTATACTTATCAATCACATCGTATCTATAGATACTGACAGTACAATCACAGTTTTGAATTCATTTTCAGTATTAGAGAATGATTTTGGACAGGTTACTTTTTATTTGTATTTTTCCCTATTGCCATTTATGGAAATATCTAGGAAATGTACACCTTGTCTTCTAGTTTCTCAGACATTTGTTCCATTCTCAGCATGAATGGACAGGTGCATGGCTCAGTCCGAGTCTGACCTCAACCTTAGATCCAACTAACTCGTCAGAGAACAAAGTCTCTTCTTTAAATGTAAGAAGGGACATCTGGGGTTTTGAATGTTATGTGGCTCTACTTATGGATATAAGGATTCACTACTAATCACTAGATTTTTTTCTTTTTTTTCTGGGACTAAGCTGATAATATCCATTTTCTTAAAAATGTGTTAATATATCCTAATCACTGGACTTGTGCATTCAGATTTGTACGAATTGCAAATTTACCAAATTTTGGCAAATTCAGCAAATGGTACAAAGCTCAAAATTTTAATCAGAAATACGCAGGCCCTTTCACTCACTCTTTCTCATAATCTCTAAATGTTTCCCTACCTTTTCTCGCGGCCACCTCTGCTTCTCCGCTACGCACATCACTGAGATTTTACCGTAGTCAACTCACCACTTCCGCTTCAGCATCTTCTTGTTCTTCATCTTCTATCATCTCTCTTTCATCTTCTCTCTTTTATCTTCATCAGCATCTCTGTGGACATAACCTAGTGCAATCTTCCTCCAAAATGGCAGCATTTCGAGTGACTTCCTCTCGTCAAATCATCTAATTGAGGGGAAGTCATCACCAAAAGTGCTGCGATTTTGGCAGAAGGTCACCTTAGGGCAAAACGGCAGCGCTTTTGGTGATGTCCTCTCACCCAATAGAATCATTGGACATAACCTGGCTCCAACTTCCACCAAAATGGCTGCACTCTAAGGCGATCTCCCGCCAAATTTGCAGAGCTTTCGGTGAGAGGACAACACTGGGAGCGCCTCCATTTTGGTTTGCACCACCATATGTCTACTAATCCCCTTCTACAATTGGAATATACAGCCAAAGTATAACAGAATAATATTTATATAATATATGAAACTTCTGATGATAGATACGCATCAACAAATTGACAATTTTATGTAAAATTAATACTTAACATAGAAGCACAGATAAATGTTCATTGTTTTGCAGGGAATGGGATGATTACAAGCAAGGTTTTGGGCTCTTTAAAAGCAGACGTGATGAATACTGGCTTGGAAACAATCATATTTATGACTTGTTGGACAAAAGTAGGTATTCTATTACCATTTACAGGCCTTTTTACCTTATCAAACAGTACAGAATACTTATTCTTTGCTTTTTGTTGTCCAGGAGAAATGTCATTACAAATTGATCTCATGGACTGGGAGGGAAACAGGAGATATGCAATCTATGATCAATTCAGAATCGCAAATGAAAAGGTAAAAAACTTATCAAGAACAGATCTGGCAACTCATAGATTTCCAGCTTTTTGTGAATATAATATTCTGTCTTAGCTCTGGTATCTAATTCTTGGTAAAAAAAACCCAAAAACCCTTGAAATTCTAGATTTGGGTCACGTCCGTCGTGATGTCTACAGGTGCTTTAATTCCTGTGGGAGTTACTGCAGAATGGCTATAAATCATAAGGTTTCTGTTCTAACTTGCATTAAAATATTTTTTAAACTTTTCCTGGCTTTATTGGTAAGTCTGCTTAGTCTTGTAAAGAAATTAGAATCAAAGTGGATGCGTTCTTAAATAAAATAAAGCCATAGTTGTCAAGCCATCTTTTTTACATAATATATATATATACAGAGTGAGAGAGAGCGCATCTTGGTTCTCTCTCAGAGCTCCAGTGAGGTAGCTTTAGCAATAACTGTAACTAATTCATGTGTTTTTAAGGAACGCATTAATGCTGAGTATATGTTTTCCTCCTCTTTACTTCTGTGAAGGACAATTACAGGTTGTGGGTAGGGTATTGCTCTGGAAATGCCGGCGACAGTCTCTCTGGTGGCAGCAACTTTGGAGATCAGTGGTCAGCATCATTAAAAGGAATGATGTTTAGTACTTCGGATAAAGACAATGACAGATACATTCAAGGGAACTGTGCAGTGGAAAACAAATGTGGTTGGTGGTTCAATAGGTATGTAAAAAAATAACTCTCCATCTAAAGAAAAATATATGTTTTTATTTAATGCAATGTATTAAAATTAAAATATGTAACTAAATGATAAGTCCTGACATTATGTTCCGTCTTAAACCCTAAAAAGCAATTTTACTGTATTATTTAAATCCACACAACATTCTTTAAATTGTATGTATACTGTTTATACTTAATAATACTAAAGCTTAAATCTCAGCATACAGTGAATGTATAATTCATACAGCAAATTATAACTCCCTTTATAAACTAGCAGAGTAAGATTATTATTAATATTTGTTAATACTTGTTTTATTTTAATACACAGATGTCCATATCGGTAAACTGTCAACACGACAGGGCGATATTCCTGCCCGTACCATAACTTTAATTGATTTCATTGATTTCAATGAAATGTTTCGGTACTTAAAAGTACTAGAAAACATGTTTCTAATACTGCATTTAGTTACATCGTTGTTAAATAGTAAAGAAGTGTTTCAGAAACATATACAGTATGTGACTGTAGATCGATGTCATAGTCAATGACATCAAACCTCATTTTACTTACAGTAAGCCTCTGAAATTACTCCTTATTTTGCCACAAAAAAAGTTTCTTTTATATATATACCGTATATAACTTGTGGCTTTGTTGCCATATTGTCAAGTATGCTGGTTTATTGTTTATTGATTTCTTACTAATATTATTACCAAGTAAAATCCAAACACGGAGTCACTCTCTTATGTATTTCCTTATAGGTGCCATTTGGCTAATTTAAATGGGTTATATTACAAGACGGGGAATTATTCGGGGCAATACGACAATGGGATTGTTTGGTCTACATGGCGTGGCTTGTGGTACTCGTTGAAACAAACAGTAATGAAGATCCGAAGTCCTTCATATCTCGGTGCAGGAAGCGGGAATGGCAAAGATGGCTAGCTGATCAACAGTAGGCAATAATCCCGATGAAGGCAACAGGCGCGTCAAAGGAAATTTGTAAAAATTGTCAAAATCTTTGAATGCCAAAATGTAGTTATTCAAACACGTACATATAATATTCAAGAAACTTCTTGGGGTTATAAATGAAAATCTCAGACTTTTATAATGATTGGTAACATTTTCTGAGTTACAATGCACTATGTTAAAGAATGTACAATAATCAAGCCGTATGCAAGAAATCGTATAATAGATGGTGCCTTCGCTGTAATTTATACTTTTCACAATACAATCTATAGAATATTTTACAAGCACAATAAATGAGAAGGTTACACCCGTAAAATCTCTGCAATCATTTTTTTTATAATTAAAAGAAATATTGAAAATATTGAAAAACCTTTAACTTTTGTTTTAAAATGGTGCTGAAAATGGTGGTAAATAAATGGACTTAATGAGACCGGGACGTGAAGAGGTGATGACGTAGCGCCGCCGGAAGAGGCTGGAAAGGCACCCGTCGCAGTGCCGATGCGTCGAGAAATCCCATAGAGGAGAGTCTCTCCATGAAATGCCGCCGAAAAACCGCTGAAACGCCGTTGATTAGAAGTTAAGACTTCTTGTTTTGTTTTTTTTTTTTTTTTTTTTTTTTGCCACCTACCCGAGAGTTTACTCTTCGACATATGCTCTCTGTCGTATGCCTGTATGCCCACAAGTTCTCTGCCGTAGGCTGTAATGCTGGAGGTCCTCTGCAAGCTTCAGCTATCACTAAAATCAGTGATATCCTTTCACCTCGTCCCAATAAGCTGATGGTTAATCGAAACCAACTGCATCAAACTAATAACTATGACGGACAGAACCAGCTGCTGAACGAACGAAGATAAGTTTTCCTTTGCCTTATTTATTATAAGAAATCATACAAGATTTCTTGAAATTGTGGACAAAATTTAACTCACCACACAAAACTTCAAGCAAATTTGCTATCGCTCCCTTATACCTTGCTCCAATATGCAGGCGGTTCAAACTGGAAATACTAAAGGCTAGAGACGTGGTGGAAACATCAGCTGTATTACAAGAAATATAATATTATATTATAGTTTTTTTTTTTTTTTTTTTTTTTTTTTTTTTAAAACCATCATACAGCAATTATTTGCCTGAAGAAAAAGGGGAAAAGGGAGAATAATCTCTCCTATATGCAATTCTATATAAATTTGCTGCTTAATTGGAAGGCACTTAGACTTATCAACTAGCTCTCCTAACCTGATGGTTATTACACCGCCTTGATTATACGAGCTAGTCTGTTTGAGATAATCTATACATAGCTCGATCACATCTTAGTGGTATTAAATTCTCTCTGAATTGTTCACACATACTGATATAATAAACTTTAAAACCCTGGGAAGGGTATCCATATATGAGGAGAGAAAAATAAAGGGAAGAGAAAGAAAAAAGAAAAACTATAACCACGAAGAAGAAAAGAGAGGGGAAGGAGAAGATAGAGGGGAAGAATAAGAATAAGTGAAGAACTTTTTTTTTTTTTTTTTTTTTTTTTTCCCCCTCCCGCCCCGATCCCTCCCCCCTACCTCTCCTCCCTTCTTAAAATGGCATCAAAAAGAGACCAATCAAAAGAACAAACCAGAAGAGAGAATAAAAGGACCGATAAACAACCAAAGAGGGTGTCCGGCTTCTTTTCACCAACATCAAATAAGGATGTAAGAGATAAAATTCTCAATGAATATAGTAGTCCGAACCAACAAGATATAGATAAATCCCTCGAGGCGCTGGAAGACCGTAACATAAACAGAGATATAATTACACAAGAATTCCTGTCAAATAAACTAGATACACTCTTTAAAACCATTAAAGAAGAAATTAATAGTAGTTCCGAGACAATCAGTAGCGAAATCAAGCATCTGACTACAAAAATTGCAAACATAGAAAACAAAATTACAGAAACAGACTTGCGTTGCTCCAATCTGGAAGAAAAACACAAGGAAACCCTCAATAGAATCGATCAACTAGAATTAAAAATGAGGGATCTAGAAGATAGATCCAGAAGAAACAACGTGAGACTCAGAAATATACCAGAAGAAATATCACAAGAGGCTCTCGGCGTTTTCTTATTGGAATTCCTTACAGACTTGGGAATTAACGCAAAATCTCTAGATAATGTTATAGAGAGATACCATCGTATCCCAAGAACAAAGGAACATTCAGGGAATTATCCAAGAGAAACGATAGTAAAATTCTATTTGACACAAACAAAAATTAATTTTATAAGAGCAGTTCGCGGGAAAAAATGTACAGCCGAAAAATTTAAGAATATCTTGGCCTTGCAAGATCTATCGTACCTCACAAGAAAATGGAGAAAAGGATTTTCGTCTGCCCTGGAAATACTGAGAGCAAATCAGATTAGACATTTTTGGGGTTCCCCGGCGAACCTGAGGATTATATGGAAGGACTCTTTACTTACATTTTATTCTTTAGAAGCGCTGGATAAGTGGTTAAAACAAACACAAATATAACCTCAAATGTTTATTTTTTTTTTTTTTTTTTTTTTTTTTTTTTTTTATTTATTTAATTTTTTTTTTCCCTTTGATATCACGTGTGAGAAATTTTTACCTACGCACTGGAAAATTGTTAAAACAGACTCAGAGATTATCCTGAGCACACAATAAACAACCTATAGCACAAAAGTATTTACGCACGGGCTACAATCTACATATAAATACCCCGTAGACACAAGCAAGAGATTTTACAACCTTACTGATCTTCTATAGAGTTACAATATGATTATAATTTATTTTTTATCACAAACACTCTAAAAATTCTTCACTGAAATATGTATTTTTAGCCAGCAAATTTAGTAAGAATTTCTTTTTTTTTTTTTTTCCTTTTTTCTTCTTTTTTCACTTCAATTAATTTATAGCATGAAGTTATATATTGCACGCATTAGAATTTATATATAAATTAAATTCTCTACTTATACACTTTAAATTTTTTCCAAGGTAAATAAGGAACACTTTAGCACATAATAAAACGTTACACTAACACTTTTTTTTTTTTTTTTTTTTTTTTTTTTTTTT
>VKOC01021852.1:0-46631 GCA_009364415.1 Spea multiplicata
TTTAGCTAAGTGATACAATTGTTTATGAAAAAGTTTTTCCATATAATCCCCAGTAGAGGGCAGCCTCTGATATTCATTTGTTTTACTTGTTTTTTCATGTTGTTTTTTTTATTCTCAATTTAAATTTGTTAAACTCTAAATTAAATACTTTTTTTTCCCACCGAGATCCCAAAATCAACGAGAACGTCGTCTCACTCATCTGGTGTAGATCGTTCAACGTGAATTTAACAAACCTACAAAATGGGATTTTTGCCAATTCCTACTGAATAAATTTAAATATTAGATATTTTTGTAAAAGAAAAATGAAAAATCAAGCACAGAGAATGGAAATGGCTCATATTTCATGGAATTGATTAAAAAGTAGAATGTTTTTGCTACTAAAATGCAGAAGGTTGCGATCACTGGATGATTTTCTTCCAGCCTTGGTACATGACAGGCGTTTTGCTTCTACTTATTTGGCTCCGGGTATGATTTTTGGTCCAAGGTCACAACCCCCCCCGGTGCGATGCATCCCATAAGTGAGAATTTTAACATAGAATAGAAGAAGGGCAAGTGAAACAATGTATCATAAGTTACTATTCCACTGATTTATTCCTTCCCTGCATTTCGCTCGCTTCTTCTTGGACGAAGACAACTTGGTTTCCAGTTTACTCTCCAGCTCCACCTCTGTATTGATGTTGAGAAAACCAGCTTCCCGGCTCTCCTTCACCTATTTGCTCAACCTCGAGATATGGCCAATCAGTTTCCAGTCAATTATTATTCACGTTATTATGTGTTGACTACAATAGATATCTACTTCCTAACCCAACCCTTACTTTTCTTAAACCCGCCAAGGTTAAATTCCTCTGCGGACATGGCCATTCCTAGACGGCTACTTAAACCACAGTAGAAGCTTCTCATCCATTGACCCAAACACTCGTACTTCGGAAGGACTTTCGGCGTGATTCCAGTAACTCATATTCCGACCATGAACTTCATTCCCATCCTGGTCTGTGTCTTGCCTGCGTTATTATCAACAGGTATGAATCGTTTGCCAGCTCTCTACAGCGGTTAGACTATTTTCGGAATTAAAATATATTAATTGTAGGAATATCGATGTTATCGTATGGCCTACACATAACATTTGTCATCTGTATTTGTTTTCTTTAAAACCAAAATTATTTTTTTTTGTAATCAAAATCTATCATAACCACGAGGATGGTTTGTAAAGGTGACTCAGATAATAAATAAAAAAACAAATAAAAAACAAATAAAAAAAAGTGAAAAATGTGCAAAAAAAAATCCAATGTGTGATCTATAGATAATGCCAAAACTAGAATATATTATTAAAGTAATTAAAATAATTTAATATAATTTTTATTTATTAGTTTGGCATATTATTTATAGACATATCATTTGTGGGGTAACTTTATAAATCATCTTCACCGTCACAGAAATGTTCTTTATAAAGGTTTTATATTTTTTTTTTTTGACATATAAATTTGTTAATGTTATATGCTGGAATTAGTTTGTAAAACAGAATTTTATGAAAATATTAACAAATAATGGAATCCTTTTTGACTGAACTTTAAACCAGTTGACTCCATTAGCTACATAATTCGGGGGGGGGTATTTTCACTAATGTATATTAGTTGATATTCAGCTGAGTCTTTCGAGCTCCTTGCCTTGGCTATGCATTATAACGGGCCAACCCCAACGGGTTCCTCTTGCAGAAAGGGCTGATTTGGCCCCAAATAACACATAGTTAATGTAGAAAGATTTCTTAAATTCCACCTCAAGGCCATCTACTCCAACCACGAGCTCCCATTATGTCTTTGAAACTCTATGTAACAAGAATGACTTTGATAAGAGAGGCATTTGTAACCACCTTAAGTCAATAACGGAAGCGTTTAGAATGTGGAGCCTTCAGCTGGATACATGGTTGCCCTCAATGCATGGCTAGATAAGCCAGTCCATAATGTAAATGAATAATAATCATTCTTATGATGTCATTGAGAACATTAAACATGAGGTCACGGGAGATAAGAGATATCGGACGTTTTCACTCACTTGCATATGAATGTATTTATGTCACTGAGATATATATACCGGTAACTCAGATTCCGGAAAAATGTAATCAAAATGACACAAAGGGTTAAATCTGGCAAATAATTGTTCTGAAATGAAAAAACATACTCAGTAAATGACTTGGCAGAGCAGAAAGGTCATCCTTTAATGAAGTAGAACAGACTTTATTAAACTTATAGATTATGTTCCCAACCTACACGTCATATTCTTTTGCTGTTAATAAAAAAACATAGAAAGGGCCGGCCGATCGGCCCCCATTCGGCCCCCCAGTCTAGTCCCCCGTTTCTGCTGCTGTAAAGACTCAAACCTTAATCAGCCGTTGGTCTCGTTTTGTGAAATTGTGACCTCACCTTGAAGAACATCTAACACCATCATAAACAATGGCTTTTAATGGTCTCCTAATTGGCATTCATATTTGAACATTGATGAAAAATATTGCTTTTTTAAATTTTTTTATTTATTTTTTTATTTTTTTAACGGTTTAATTCTCTTTTCTTAGGATTCTCTTTCTTGTATCAGCTGCGTCAGCACTACCGGAGATACCTGCACCGGTCCTAATGTAACCTGTCCCCTGTACTCCGACTGCTGTTCATCCATCTACACAAAGACCAACAGTAAGTTCAAGAAATATCTTCACTTCTCAACATATACGTTGTCACAAAAAATGACAAAATATTGGATTTTATTTATAAAGCTAAGAAAAAAAAACATGGCTTCAAATGTTGACTTTCTGAACCATTGGAGAAATCGTCTTTTGTTGGAACGAACTTCTAAATATGACCATTTTACCATTTTTTACCATTAAAAAATATATTTTTCGCTTTGACCAGACTGTGTGATTAAGACAGAGCCATTCTATTATTTCCCCAAAAGAAAAGATCTGTCACTCTACATGCAAATTATTTTTCTTGATAAAATGTTGATAACGTAACTTAAAAGGTATCTTATTTTGTCCTTTTATTAGTTTTACCTTATGGATTGACAACGATGTCCATTGTAAGAGGATGCGGCTACTCAAAAGAATGCACGGAGCCCACCAAGACTCTCAATAACCAGTTTATGTCGGTAGATATTTGTACGAGCTGCTGTAAGGGGGATAACTGCACCCCCGTCAAGCCCAAAGGTACGTTATCACAGGCGACTGGTTTAAATATTTAGGAACTTATAATTTATAGCTTTGCTAGTAAGTGGGCCAACTGGAATCATGAAGGTCCGAGATAAGCGCATGTTCCTTGATCATGACAAGTATCGAAGCGGCTTTCTTTTATTACTTACTGATCTTTTTTTCTCGATTTGTTCTTTAGCTCCTTCTAGCAACCCAACCCCCAATGGACTTCAATGCCCTTCTTGTTTTGCACTAATGTCGGACAAGTGTGCAGCGATGAACACAACCCAGTGCGCGGGAGGAGAGAATAAATGTGTTTCTTACGTGATCCACTCTGTCTTCAGAGGTAATGAGATTTCATCCTAAATAATGAAGACGATGCTGTCAAATGTCGTCATCGGAGCCAAATGCTTCGTAAAGCTCTCCAGATAATTGTCTCAGGGGGTCTTTTTCATCAAGGTTATGAAAGAAAAGCCAATGCATTGTAGATGATCTCAGGATGGGAACCAGGGCTGGACATACATTCCAGACACCCTGGTAACTGATACATATTTGTAGGCCAGCCATCGAAATGTCCCGATGACGGTTGGTAGAAAATAATGGCGGAAGTAGAGGAGAAAAATGGAGGAAATGGATTTTTATAGGCTGACCACCTATAGGTGGAGGTCCATAGTTCTGGTTAGGACTATACTGGTGATGAGAAGGTGGCCCAGGCACTTTTAAGACCAGTGGCCATCTGATTAGGTACGTGGCATATCTAGCTGGTGGCTACACACTGCACCTTATGATCTGCTCCTGGAGTGGTTAATCGGGGGGATATGGGATTGAGCCAGCCAGCGACCCACCGAGAATTCGCCAGCTGTGCCAGATGGCCAGGCCCTGCTTCTAGTCCTGATGGATCTATTTCTCTGATTTACAGAGACATTTTAGCAATAAGCAGAGAGACCGTCTGCAACAATGTTATTGCAGAATTATTTTTCAATAAAATGTACTTTACTAAAAGCTAAAATCTTATCTGAACATCTTCTTTGTTAGTGATGAGAAGTCACGGCTGTCTAGGACTGGAATTCCAGTTGTCTAACGGATAGGCGCAGCTATGGATTCTGATGAGCCCCATGAAGAAGTTTCCCTCAACTACACTCGGTGAAATAATTATTTAAAATATATATTTTTTTTATAGGACAAAGAAGACCATTCTTGGCCATGTGCGGCTGCGCGACTGAAAACCTCTGTTCTAATTACAACGGAACCACTACATCGAGCGAAGTCGGGGAGATGAAAGTTGACATTGCATGCATGAACGCCACCGTCGTTCCAAGCACTAGCGCCACGACTGCTTTCCAAAATTGGAAGACTGAAACGGTGGCCACTTCTGAAGGAATGGAGGCTTCCACCACAAGACCTCAAGCTAATGCTACGTCTGTAAAAACTAGGACAACCTCTAGTACAACCACGACTACAACCACCACTGTCAGTAAGAAAAGTGATAACACGAGTAATGCATGCAACATGCTCGCCTCCATCAATGTCACTCTTCTTTTTACCTTCGTCGTGGCTTATATGTTCTACTAACATACCCTACAGAAGGGAATCCATGGTCTACTCTCCAACAATGTTGTCCTTTGAACACACTCTGTTCCGGCAAACTAATTAAAGGGACGGTCAATAAACAGAGAAGGAAAATCTGACCATGTCCATGGGATAGATTATGAAATTACTAACATATACCTCAAAGAGCTAAATAGCTACCATTTGCTAGCTGGCGATAGATTAGAAGACCATAGCGGTTGACCGTATGTATTTTTGAAGAATAAAAGTAATATTCTAATCAGAAAAATATATACTTTGGTTGATTTGTCATTGTTCTAATTATGATTTTTTTCCCCTAAATGCACTGTATTGATCTTTAATCAATGAAATAAATATTTCAATCTTATTTTCTGAAGTTCTTGGTTGAGTTTCTATCAGTCTGAAGGCCACCTGATGACACAATCGCGGCCACAGCTGGATAGACGGCGGCCGCATGCCTGTGTGGGCGATAAGAAGTAGGAAAATTTAAAAGAAAAATGAAATTGTCATGATTATATACTATTGGATTTCTGCAAGAAGAAACTAATTACAGTGCAAGCTAATTTTTTTATTACTCAATAAAATATTTTTTATTAATAATAAATAATAAATAATAATAATGAAAATAATAATAATAATCAGAAAGACACAAAAATGATATAATTTATTAAGAATTATTAGTGTGATTGCGTTTTTTCTGTTGGCTATAGTCCAACAGCATTCTAAAATGTAAACTGTTATTTAAGTAATTAAGGCTGAATTTTAAATATTTCAGAGAATTTTTTTTCAGAGAACGAAAACACGGTGAGCCTGGTCCTTTAAAGTTCGCAGAACTGGTTTTCCATAAATAAAAGTCGTCGTGTCATACTAAAGGTATTTTATACACACCTTCGGCTCATGTCACTTATCTTCCGTCCCTTCAACGTCAGCAGCTCCACCTGAAGAAGGTGCGTGGGGTCCCGTAAAGACGTTATTACCACCCTTCTCCCAAAATCGATCATTGGAAGCTTATCCCAAATCTTGATCGGTCGACCCATTTTACAGAAGGACTAAAAAAAAAATTTAACAATTACGGAACTTCCATGAAATAGTAACAGTGTTTGTTTTAGGAGTTAAAGGGATGTTCCACTTGAGGCGCCAGCAAGAAAATAAAACGTCTGTCATTTTATTCTTACTTCTAAAATTTAATTACAGAAACAGACAAAGTAAAAAAGGTATTTTTTTTAAAAAAATATATATAGTTTTTTTTTTTCCAAGCCATCAATGGCTTGCTGGTGGTCAGCAGTGATCAATTAGCGAGCCCCTAAAAAAATTAAAAGATTATATCATTTGATTTCTACAATGGAGACTAATTACAGGGATACAAGGATGTTTGGTTCAATAAATTAAATGAAATGTAGTTTATGTAAGAAAATATCAATAAAGAAACAAAAGTTATATAATTTATTAAGTATATTTTTTTGCAACAAATCTGTGGCTATATTAGGCGTTCGATTTAGCAAAAAAATATGACAGTTTATATATATTATTATTAGTTTCCTGGGAAGGTTGTTGGCATCGCGACAGTATTAGGGATCGTGTTTCTAATGACGCATTTAGTTATAAAAGGGTTAATTTAGTATGGTGGAAGGAACAGCACTTTAGGCAACTGGGGTTTTTTTGGACAATTGGGCTGTATAAAACTTACAAAAAAAAAATATTCACCCCCTGTGAAAATGCCCCAAGACATTAAAACTGCCTCCCTAAAAATATACTAATTTCTCGCTATCATCATTAAAGGGAACAGAGTTACTTTTTATATAAAATTGAGGATAGTCCCTTTCACTTTTTTGAGTCGATTAGACACGTATTGGATTATTAATTTTGAGAATGATGTGGGAATCGGGATGCGGACACCTAACGTTTCCTTCATTCATAACTCTTCAGGAGCACCTAATTGTCACCTGATACAAAATGCGTCAAGTGATAGGTTGTTGCCATAAAAGCTGAAAACGTTTCTTAAAAGTTTAATTGATTATCCACCGTATACCCACAAAGTCTTTAAAAAAAAGAGTCCAAAGGGTTGAGTGTCGTGTTTGGAACAAGTGAATGAGAAGTATTTGTCTTGTGTACACGCCTTGACTCTTTTGTCTGCGTCAACTTCATTCCTTCGCACGTTGTCACATAGTTGTCCTCCCTAAAGGGACGGTCTGAAAGCCCTATAAGCACATTTTCACTTCTGCCTGAAATATATACCACGGAGTTCGAGGTCTCATACATTACTGAGTCCCGGTTTCTACCATGAGTTGCGACCTTCATCTGTTGTGTATCCTGTCTGCCCTCGTAGCTACAGGTAAGGAACTATACCGTCCGCCATCAAGATACATTATATGTTTCTGAGATCTTTGGTTCTAAGGGATGTGCATGTAATAGGAGTCTGAAAAAGTCTCATAAACAGTAGCTTTATTGTGTATTTCTGGGTTTCCATGAGCCTATGTTATTTGAGAAGCTCTCTCTCGTGGCTTGGAAGCCTCTTGGTAAATATTTACGATGCAAATGGCATAAAAAGCCCTAAACCAAGCCACGTATTGCCACAAAAATAGAAAATGCATCCATATTCTTGGCCTTCTGGTACACTGGGCAAATGTCCGGTGGGCCACTGGCCGACATCACCTCCTACTGTCCAGTGACTGGATATGCCCGGCCACAGGCTGTGTGAGCAGAGAAAATTAAAGTGTGGCCCCTCAGGCCCACAGACTTAAAATTCCAGGGCCGCCGGACCATCGCCAGTCCAGCCCTGGTCGCCTCTTCTCAGGTTTAGTGTCCAACGTCCATCTGGGACAAGGCTACCTCACCCTGCAGGTAAATCACACGGGAAAACTAAGGAACTAAGTCTTCTGTTCCTCAAAATCATTTGATAGATATGTAGATCACAATGTTCTTTTAGGTAGGTAACTTGGCCAATGTGAGGACACGGTGTCTCAGTGATAAGCCTCAATTTACAGGGCAGGACATAAATCTCTAGGTTGAACGAGACACCCATTCCGCGTAAGCAGCTCCAATTCTGCGATACGTTCACCTTCACCTATTGTCAACATGATTTAAGCCTCTCCGTCAGTAAGAACCTGTCTTACAAGTTGTTTCTACATGACAAGAGTCCAGTTTTTTTAACACTTTGTCCCTTAAGGACAGTATCGCATTACATTATTCAATCGTGGTACCTTCTATGAGTCCCGACAACATCTCCAACATCTTAATTGGGTCACCAATCAAAATTAAATATGTCATCGAGGGTCCCAGCAGTACCCACCAGTCTACTACAATCCGCAAATAATGAGAGAGCACTCGATGCCCTCATTGTCTTCCAGGAAATTGCTTGTTGTGCATGCAGTGTAGCAGTTTCAGCGACGCGCCTTGCGCAGGAAGTGCACAGAACTGCTCCTCCCCCAAGGAAGTGTGCGCCACCACCCGGATCAGGAATTCGGGTAAGTCTCCGGCTCTGCCCTTACTAATGGCTGCCAGTCCCACCGTGATCCATGCTAGGATACCAGGCATTTACAGCCAGGGCTCCCACCTGCTTCAGACAACTATTCCCATCATCGTGGGCCCGTCAAAGAACTGAAGTAGAAGTAGTCGGCAAAGATGGAAGTGAAGTGTTTTCCCATCAAGCCTCAGATGGACAATCAGGGAAAACTAAATATTAGAATATTTGGACATCTCAAAATAATTAACAATAAAGAACTTTGAGAGCAAATGTCTAGAAATGCGTCTTTGCTTTGTGTTTAGAATTATGTTTTTATTTCGTCTACCAGGATATTACTGGCAGAACTCATTTTACATCAGGTCCTGTATCAACGCTACTGAGTGTGACACAAGTGGCATCATAACGGGCCAATATCTGAAAACATTGACCAGCACAACGTGTTGTTACACCGATAACTGCACGGCGCCGGTTGTCCGATGTAAGTAGGTTGTACGATGATCAAATTCTATGTGTCCCAGCTCCTCAGAACATCAGCGATAAGAACAATAATGATAGAAGAAGGGTCTTTAGTTTTTTTATGCCATTTTAGTGGTTCATATTCATTCATTATTTTGTAGCTGGCCACCTGGCTAACCTGATAGATACGTAGGATCCGCTTAGTGAATAAGTGACATTGGGTGAATGATTTGGGTCAATGATTTACCAGACACAGGGTCTATATGTTCTTGTCTTTTAAACACATTATCAGATCAGATCCATTTGGCCCCTACCAGTCTGCCTGTCTTGCATTTTGGATTTTGACCACCTATTGATTTGTTCTTCATACATTTAGAAGAGTTTCATTTCTATTTGACATAGTTCCAGTGGAGAACGGCACCGCTAATGGACTTTACTGCCCATCCTACGTCGACAAAACAATGGAGCCCTGCGATATTAAAAGCAAAACCCAGTGCACCGGAGACCAGAAGTTCTGCATTCGATATTTGGCCACCACGACAATCGGTAAAGAAAAATGGGACAATCGTGTATCTGCCATTTAACAAGGGCTTATAAAAGACATTTCGAGCTTGTCTTCCAGTTAAGTAAATGGTTCCAAGAAATGCCCTCCATATATAAATAACAACCTTATACAGATTTAAAGACTGACCTAAATCTTAGTTTAGTCTTCTACACAAGTATCATAAAGGTTGGGGTCAGTGAAGGAAAGGTGTTCCTTGGAACCAAAGAGAAAAAAAAGTTAGCCCTTTAGTTACCAAATGAATTATTTGGACCAAAAAGTTGGTTGAGTCCATCAGGATTCTTCTCAATGTTGGACCTAGATCAATTACTCTTTGGAACGTTTGGTGAGTCGGTGCCCCAGAGGTCCCCATTGGAGTAAGGACTCAACATGAGTGATGGTGACTATCGAAAACATGGCTGGCCCACTGCCTTGTGTATGGTTTCCAGTAACATTTTTACCAGAAACCCTGCTGTATGACATCATACCACATTAGTCTTTGAAACAGAGCTGGAAGCCTTCTGATTCTCTACCATTTGAGCCAAGAATGGGAATTCTCGATCCTCCACCGAGTATTATAATTGAATTATTTTCATATCAATCAGAATTTACTAATTACTTTGTTTTCTAGTGTTAATTATTGCCTGGTTTATGGGTTGAACTTGAATATTATGGGTTTCTATGTTAAATAACTTATATCTCCAGTGGAAAGAGTTGTTGACAAAATGACCGATGATCTTCATTGTTTTCCATCTAGGATCCACCAAGTCGAGTCTTTACCTCGGAGGCTGCGCCACTAGAAGCATGTGCAATACATCGAGCAGTAAAATATCCTCTGACGGCCTAACAATAGAACTAACAAAGTCGTGTAACAGCAGCGGAAACATGCTCCACCGCAACATGGTTACCATTATTCCGACGTTTCTCCTCCTGCTCGGGGTCTTCCTCCGTTCTCCATTGTCTTTGTAGTTAATAGACACCCCCCCCTTTGTCTCTGCGTCAACATGGAAAAAAAATATATTTTTGTCCCAAAATTTACCAGTAAAAAGTCTCACGACATCTTATTTATATTTTGGATGTATATAATTTATTATATAATTTACAATTTGAATGTTTTTGCATTTTTGTTTGTTTGTTAATAAAAGCTATTTGTTTTTGAAACCACATATTCCCATATCGCTTTGTGCTAGGGTTGCCTTTTAATTAGCGTATTCTCAATAAATGCCATCTAGTGGATCGATATAAAAATTCGCATTTACTGTACATTGTTTGGGAACTAACTAAACAGACAGTATTTTAACAAAAAAATTAGGGAATATTAAGTTATTAATATTATTATTATTTATTCAATGAATTGTGTACAACTCCCCTACAAGTTACAGCAACCATCAGCGCATAAAGTCCAGAAACAGAGCATAGAAATATTACATATTGCAAATTATCTCTAGCACCCCTAGTGGCTGATATGGAAACACACATTTTGTTATATTATTTTTTTTATTTTTTTCTACTCTGCTTCTACTGGTCAAACTGGGTGATGTCCAAGCAGGTTAGTAATAGCCATACATAAAAACATCATCCTATTATGCAATTTATTTATTTTTATACAAAAAATACAAAAAAATAAAAATATAAAAGTAAAAAAATATATAAAAAGATGTTTAGATGATTTTGCGCTATTGTTTTTGGCTGTTGTAGTAGTTATTCATTATTTGTGGAGATTTCGCAATCTTGGGATCTTTTTCAAATTGTCCTTGTTTTTTTTATCTAGAAAATGTAATTTAAAATAATTTATATATATATATAAATTGACAAAAGTGGCTGAAAATATAAAATTTCATTTTATAGGTACTTTCTATTGTGAGATTCTGCAAATTTATTACAGTTGAATTATAAGGTGATCCTGATTTACGACAAAGTTTGGATGTTCTTTTTAAGATAATAGACCCCTGATAAGCGTCTCTGTTTATACCGGTGAATTTTTCATTGGCGCTACAGACAAACAGGTGACAACAACATATTTTATTCACAAGGGAGATGGGAGCAGATGCAAGGATTCCGAGAGACGCTACAACGTCTGTGAGCGACATGCGGGTACCACTGCCGGATCATCACGTTAATACTATCTCTGAATTCTCTTAATCCCATAACATTCTTTTTTATTTCAAATTTGTAAATTAAATAACATTAAGAGGAACATATGGACCATTGGGCTGAGATGTTTGATGTTATTTTTTTTTTTGTTTGTTAATATGGCCAAGTCATTAAGTTGGAAGCTTTGCAAATCTGCTGCGGCACTTACGGGGTTAATAAAGCTTTGACATCTCCTTTTTGTCGTCCTTCTTGCCTCCAGCGAAATCATTCTGTTATCTCCTTGCACCTGCCGTCTCTTTTCCCCGCACAAGACTGCCAAACAACAAAAGCTCTCATTAACTAGATGAGCGCAAGCAGAGAGCGACCGCGTGTCTCCCCATCACCATGAGGGACCTGATTATTTTAATGTGCTTTATGGCCGTCCTACTGGTCCCAGGTAAGTGTAAAATATAACATATATATATATATATAAATAACATATATATATATATATATATATATATATATATAAACTACTTTGTCTGATGTCTAGAAGGAGCAAGAACAATCAGAAGGAACATCCCATTGATGTCATCACCTAGTACTCGATAAACCTGGTTTGCGCTCTAGAAAGCATCGACTAAGAGAGCTACTTAAAAGCAGTATTTGTTCTAGAGAGTATCGCAACATTATAACAAATGAAAGGATATCAGACAAACGATTCATAAATGACTAATTTAGAAAGTTATTTTCCGAAATATTTTACTCTTTTCAATAAAAAATACCTTGCTTGACCGATACTTTGGTTCACAAAAGTAGTCGTATATATGCAATTATTATATTATTTTATATTTATTTTATTCTTATATTATATATTACATTTACTATTGTATTATATATTTTTATATTATATATTAGATATTTGATATCTGGAATACAGAATGTTTCTTTTTTTCTTTTAATTTAGTCCCATTTTTATGTATCAACCTGCAATCATAAAAACAAAAAAAAATAGTTAAAACGTGAACTATAAAAGTTTTATATATATCGATTTTATATATATATATGGGTATATGTATATATATTTATCGAGTATATAAATATATAGGGTCCAGGAATTTGTAGTAAATTGTAACACACTTGTTATCCTATATGATATGTTGTGTAGACCACGTTAGGCATATAAAAAAAGCTATAACATAAAGAGCCAATTCAAAGGAAAGAGAAGTAAGTGAATGATGAGACGTTTACTCTGTGGAAATTTGGTATTACAAAGAAACTTTCAAATTAATGTTAAATAAGTTAACCCAACATCTGGGTATTTGTTGCGATAATGGGTAAAGCATAATGTTTAGATTTAATGGCAGAGCTCGGGCGGCGCTTTTTAGGACAATATTCATGGTAGAAAAAAAATATACAAAAAATCAAATGATGAATTGAGAAAAAGGAAAGTCAGTCCTTCTAATATGTTTTCTTTCATTCCTCTAATTATAAGAGTCCATAATCGACTAAACCATGCACTTTTCGCGCTTGTCACCTAGGAGAACCTCTATCGTGTGTGACGTGCCAAGGAAAGTTTGGCTGCACAGGTCCTGCGCAGACGTGCAAGTCTCCCGGGGACGTATGCCTGGCCATATTCGTGATTACAACAAAAGGTAAAGAGCCTTTCATTCATTTGCTTATTCATTATTCTCACCTTCATTCTCATGCCACTTAGGCATGAAGCTACATCCCGAGAATGGAAGCCACCAAGAACGCAAACCCATAAACTACATAAAATATGACCTCAAATTAAAATACCAGCCACTCTCTGATCACATGTGCGTTAATAGGACTGTACGAAGAACAAGAAGTCATCCATTCCGACCCAAAGAAAGAAATCTTCGCTTAAAGCAGTAAAGCTCCGGTGTTCGCTCCCCACAGATCAATCAATGCCTTTCAATACGGGCTGGGGGTATAATATATAATATGAGGAATATATAGGGATATGATGGGTTAAAAGAGTCCATCGAGTTTGTTAATTCAGTGAGAAATCAGAGGCCATTTTGGGGTCAGGAAGGAATTTTTCTCCTTTTTGGGGCAAAAAAATGGAAATTACTATTATATGTTTTTTTTTGCCTTCCATGTTTTCCAGGTGGGACAAAGACTGGCTTTTTATTTAATTTTATTAAGATAAAAATTCTTTAAAAAAATATAATATACTATATATATCCTTCCACCAAGGTTTTTGGTAGAAGAATCTAATTTTCCCTGCAAAACCAAAATCTCTCTGAAGATGTTTCTGAGGGTCTCCTTAATGTTGAGAAGTGATTTGTTCTCTACAGGGAGGAACTTGAACATTCACTCATTTATTCGGAAGTGCGGAAGTCCACAACATTGTCAACGGAGTGGAAACATGAAAACGCCGAATCTTCAAATTTCTTTTGCCATTACTTGTTGTAAGATGGACTCCTGTACTCAAGAGCAACCCGTTTTCTGTACGTATAGGCAATCAGATTCCTGGCACCAGTGGGATTAAAACCATTATAATACTGTGGGGAGCGCCAGACCGGGGGTGACGCAGCAGCTCTGGTGCTTTAAGACCAGTGGCCATTAAATGGCGCACGCGCGGCCACCATGTTAATACTTTCTTGCTCTTGCAGTGTGCGGCGGCGCGAGGCTGTAGCCAGTGGCCTCACACTGCAGGACATGAGATGGAGCAGCAGTATCTGTAGGTAGTTGGTCCTATCGGCCACTGGCCCACCAGGCATTTTGACAGTGTGCCAGATGGCAAGTTTGAGCCCAATTATAAGTAATCACATAACATCTTTAGCACTTAACTCCCTTAATGCAAGGGGATGGAGGGAGTGGGAGATGTATGAGTCGGCCCCATGCCTTCCCAAATAGAAGCTTAAATCATGGGATGAGCTCCACTTACACCTCACGTGGCCTCCATGGGTAGCTGAAGGGCTCACTTATTTCCCCCTTTTTGGCTTAGTCTGAGAACCGTTAACTATGGTTGATCGGTCGTAGGGCATCAAAAACATGAAGGAAAGAGACACCAGATACCAGCAACCATTAGAGAAAACCTTTCCATAAGAGCGAGGGTGTAACAGGGGCTCCCACAATTACTTAACCTCTGAGTGTCTGTTTATGAGTTGCTTATTGATTCCACCTCAATGTCTCCTACAGCTGTTATTAATCCAATAGTCTACAAACCTTCATCGGACCCCGAAACGTTATGCCCTACATGTGATCTCTCGGATCCGTATCAATGCACGGAGCAATATGCAATGCCATGCGACGGCTCACAAGACTTGTGCGCGACGCTCTCAGAGACATCCGCCAATGGTAATTCCAGCGTTTCCTCATTTGTTTGGATTCATTTAATGATGGAACCTACAGGCTCCGTTTACACCTTGAACCAAAATATTAGGTTTGTTGAGTCACAGGTCATGGTACGTTAGGATGGTGTAACATTTAGCCATCTTTAGTTTTATGCAATACCCCCATTTAAACCAACTGCACCCAAAGAAGCAACCTGGGCTAGGAAAAGGTGCTTCTCCAAACCACATCCAAGGGGGTTCTTTATATTGTAGCAACTACAACCATCAAGGGATGCGCAACTGGAAGCTTCTGTCTAAGCGGTGGGATCATAAAGACGTTGGAAGGCTCTGGAATTGAGGTCAACCTAACCTGCATGAACACAACCACAAATAGCTCCCTGCCCATGCGTAAGTAACCTGGTACGATATGGATGGTATTGATGATACCTAAAGACATAAATAAAGCTGTGCTAAAATTTTGTTGGCGTGTATGAGTTGACCTACAGAAGAGAAACCCCACCATTGCCTTAAAGCAAGGTCCATTGAATATTTCTTCACATACTTTCCATTCAAGAACCCGTATAAAAAATTATTCTCGTAATGTTTTGTTGCACTGTATATGGGAGCCGCCATCTTGCTTCCCCATCATATGATTTCACTTGCTGCCCCATCTATTAGTGATAATAGCTTTACGGAGGAACTGTGCTCCTGGAAACCGTTGCTAGCTCTATAGGCTCGGTCTGCCAGAACAATGCAGGAAGTGGCTTCTAACTTCCTGTTTGGACTGACGGTACAGCTCCAATATGAACTTCAATGAAGGATCATGGGAATTAAAAGAAAACTTGAAAAAGTAAATTTCCTGGGCAGGCATTACGTGGGGATCAGACCTGGAAATGTTAAATTTCATCATTTTAAAACAGGACATTTAGTGATTGATGTTCGATTATGGTTTTATCTCCAGTTTGGCCGTTCTCTTTTAAACTTGGTTCAAATGGCTTATTCACTGGCATTTCTCGTTTTATTTTTTCCCAGATTACTTCCGATATTGCTCCGTTTATACGATGGTGGATGCGTACAATGTATTTAGTCAGCTACACGGCGCATTGTGCTCGCCTGACGAGGACGCCTGTGTGATGGAGTACAACAGGATCTTATACTGTAAGCTGACCTAAGGTTAACGTACTTTAAATGGGGGATATCCAAAACAAAAGAGGATAATGATGACGGAAAAAGGTTCTTGCTAAATAAAAATGTGTGTTTTCATACAGAATTTAAATGGAGAGTCATGAAGACACGTGACGTGATATTACGGCACGCATGACATAATAGCGAGTAAATTGAGTCATTGATTGGGTTACGAAGGCAACAATAGGATGTTTTCACACCATTTCCAAGGGCAAATCGAATCTCTAGCCCGATTTGGATCATAACCCTACCGCAAAATCATCTCATTTCTGGTTTGTTCTTCCAAAAAAAGTACATATTGGAATGAAAACACAAAATTCCAATCTAAATATATCCTACTTAAATAGTCACATTCTCTAAATCCGTTTTTTTTTTTTTTAGGAAACCGTATAATTATGATTGTTTTCACCTCTTATAAATATGGAAATAAATATTCTTTTGACCAAGTTTTAAAGGAGATATATATAAAACCCATATATAGAAAATATAAAAAATTTTAATTTTCACTTTTTTCCCCCAATGGTTTCAGATGGAAAGGAAAGCACCGAGCAAATAATACGATGCGGGAGGTCTGCCGATTGTCACCGATACGGTGTCATCACCAACCCGGATAAAACAATCCATTTCAGTACCAGCTGCTGTTACAGCGATTTGTGCATCGTCAAGCTGCCTACACGTACGTAAAAGAATTAATTGGATTTAATTAACTATTAATTATGTTTAATAAAAATGATTAAAAAATATAGGATGGTCATCAGTGTTATGAACAGTATTGAAATCAATGATGTCAAAAAATAACTTAAATAGTAAGAAACTTTTTTCTAGTTTTAAAGCCGTCATCAGTTTCCAGGGTAACGGCTCCACGTTTTTAAAAAAAAACGTTTTATTTACAAAAATTACAGGAAGAAAAGAGTTGGTGCTGCTCATAAATCAGGGTTAAACATTGCGCTTTAAATAAAATGAAATAAAAAATAATAATAATAATATTAATAAATTAATAAATAATGTCCTGAAATTTTTGTTGGTATAACCTTTTATTTCAGAGATCAATATAGCAGACCATACAAAGTCACCTTGTACAATTATTTTTTTTAATGCCCCCTTTTTAAGACCATTTATTTTCAAAAATGGTAAATACCCAATTCAATTTTTTGACCTGCCTCATATTCTTTTTTTATTACATTTTTTTAAAATCCTCTGGTATCCTGGTCTGCATGAATTTTATTTTCTGTTATTTAAAGATTAACTTTTGTTGAGTTCAGAGTAGACCAATAAGAAATTAAAAAAAATGGTTTGATATTTTTTGTATGTTAAAAAAAATGCATTTTTTTATTTTAGTTCCCACCAACAGCCCCGTTAAAAATGGACTTCGGTGCAAAAGCTGCTTCTCCCCAACCTCCGATCAGTGCCTGGTGCAAGACACCATGGAGTGTACGGGGAATGAAACGAGTTGCGTCCGCTATACGGCGGTAGAAGTGACCCAAGGTATCCTCGTTGATTAATTATCTTAGAATAAAAGTTTTTGTGTCCAAAAAAAAAAAAAAATTGTATCCAAAAAAAATCAAGAAACAAAAATTAAACAAATGTTCTTTCTCTTTTCTTTTGTTTGGATTTTAGGAAAAAATATCAGCTATGAGACATTGTATGGCTGCGCCACACACCAAGTCTGCGGTTGGGGCAATCGATTTACGAACAACGGGGTAAAAACAGTGACGATGGAGATCCAGTGTGTGGACAGCGGATCCGGCGTGGTCTACGTCCATCAAGTCTTTATAATCGTCATTGTATCAATTTCAAAACTAGTACTTTTTAACCCATGAAAGCATGAACTGCTGAGCGCCGGGATATGATGTAATACCCTAGTTCTCCACCGGGGGGAAGGAAACTAAAGGACTAATACAATATTTAAAGAACCAGCTAAGTTTTTTAAATATATTTAAAGAGATGACTCTGGGAACCTTGGCTGACACACAGATATTTTGCTGCTGTAAAGAATTAACCCCTTAAGGACAATGGGCGGCCCCCAAACCCATTGAAAACAATGCATTTTGAGCCCGTACATGTAAGGGCTGTGTCATTAAGGGGTTAAAAACGAAATTTTATTTATTTATTTATTTATTTGCTTTTAAATGGTGAGCAGAACAGTATATATTTATTTATGTGAATTATGAATTATATTTTTAATGTCCGTAAATAATTGTTAAATAAAGTAAAAATTGGGGAGGGGGAATATAATGTGGTGTTTGTCGAAAAGGTTGTTACGAGATGGAGAAATGCCAGCTCTTGGGCATGAGTCAAAATTTCTATTTGGACTGAATGAAGATTCTGTAAGAAAAAACACGAAAAATATTTTTGGATCATAGAGGTTTATGAATTTGTTTTTCTTTTACCAGCTTTCATAAGAAAATCCCATATATTTTAGTAATTTTCCTCTACTTTGGTATTAAGCTCAAGAAAAATGTGAAAAATTCTAAAGACGTCCTAAAAAAAACAAACAAACAAGTGAATAAATATTTTCCTTGAGAGGCGGATGGTACCGACTGATGTTATTAATGGAGAACAAAAAATATTTGTTGGAACAGACGCCCTTCATGTACAAGCGCTGATAATTACACGGTGCAAACGACAGGTTAATTATATGTTTTCAGCGCTCAGGGTAATGGAACAATTTGGGTCGTCTCAGCGCTAATCGAGTGATGAGCATCACACATAATCGCACGTGCCGTCAGCACCAGAATAGGTATAAATTTCGCTGTAAAAAAACCCCAAACATATTAATCTGTGTGCGTCTCTTTAAATATCATAAAATGCATAGATACGGCCATAAAAACGACCATAAAAGGAGATATTGTCTAAGAGGTGTGGTAGGGGGTGTAGCTAGGGGAGGGACTTATTATGCAGGACCTATATATAACCCATTTCCTGCTGTTTCTATACATATTATTGGGGTTTTTAGGGCTGTAGAACCCTGCGATCCCCTCATACCCAGCAAACATTCCGACCTCCTAGAAAAGAGGGGGCATCAGGGGAGGAAAAATGAAAACCAAGCTGGAGGTTCCATGTCATTCTCTGGGAGATCAATCAAAAAACATCCAGGAGAATAGTTTTTGGAATGAAAAAGGCACATGAACGGGCTATAGAATGGCGCATCTCTTGTATGAATATTTGTTGAGTTTTTACGCAAAAAAAAGGGGGGTAACAAAATTAACTTAAAATTCCTAAATGTTGGGATTTTATCTATAAATCAAGGTTGTAATATCTGCCATCGTGCCTCCTTTATGCATCACCCTAGAAATATATCAGGGTCCTCCAGCCACGGCTCCTGGGGCAACGTAATTCCTATAATTACTGGTCAATCTGCTTGTATGCTGTCTGAGGCTCATGGGAGTTGTATATATTTATTTTTTTAATGAGTAAATAAATATATTACATGCCATTAAAGAACATGCTATCCAACATTTATTTATTTTATTATATTATATTATTTTTATATATATTTACTATTTAAATATAGTTACTGTTTTATTCATAATTATATTTACCATAAAAATAACTAATAACCAACACAGCCCCACATCGGTGCATTATTTCTCCAGCAGTTCAATAGAGATGAATGCAGATGAATTTATATGGGAGCAGTGATTGAGCTAATTAGCCAAAGGTGAGTCAGGAGCAGGCTCTGTCTTCCTGGGAATGAAGCTTTTTTTTCAAAGCTTTTATATTTTTAACCTTTAGTTGTAGAATACATTTACTCTTTCATGTACATATTCTATAAAAATTGCAAATTAGAGATATAGTTCCAAAAATAATTGGATCAAATGGCTGGAATAAAGTACCTGCCCCTTTAACTAGGGGGTGTATAAATTGACACCCAGTGTGTTCAAGCCTTATTTTTAGGTGGGTGTTGGTTGGGTGAAAGAAGGCTGAATGTAAGGGGTCAAACGTTAAAAAAAAAAAAAAACATCAAAATCGTTATATATTAATCTATGTCTTTGCAAATATATAATTTTAGGTTCTATATGTCACATATTGGCATTATTTCTTTTATTTATTGCTATTTTTTTATTTTTTTTTTAGTGTGGGCTGGAAAGCTAAGAATGCTGAATTGTGAAATAACATGAATAATGCTGTTTTTTTTTTTTTTGGTAAAAGTTGAATTTTTTTTCTTTTCTATAAATATAGGTGTTTCTGATCTGCCCAGTTAAACCAGTAGTCGGCGTCGCGATGAACTGGTTTCTTTCCATTTTTGCTTTCTCAAGTTTTGTGACTGCAGGTTGGCTCATATATTACCTTGATTTTGCATAATATGTTGCATATTAAATACACTTCTTAATCCCCCCCCCATGTTGATGGTTATCTGTTTAACCCTTTAATTGGGAATAACATAGGTCAGGGTTCTTATGGAACAAATGTATTTTGTGCAATTGAGTCCTGTACTATAAAACATGTATAAAAGTAGATATTTGCCCTTCAACCACCCCCCCCCCGAAATGTTTTTGAGGATATGTAACGCTATTCATCTCCTAGCTAAGAGTTAATTCCCATATGATCATGGTCTGGCTCAACATAAGTGTGAATTCTATTCAAAAATGCTTTTATCTAGTGGGTGTTGGAAGCTTTTATCCTGAAAGTCGCGTGTTTTATTCCCAGCCGCTGGCATCAGGTGTGTAACATGTATGAACAACACCGCTGCGTATTGTACCGGAAGTGCTCAGAACTGCTCCGAGCCCGCCTGCATGTCAACTCTTACAAGAACCTCAACGACGAGTGAGTATTGGGTCTTTGGTGGAAGGGTTAATCCGTCTACTGCTGCAGCTGTTGAGCCTTTGCTTCTTTCCCGATCTGGGATGAGGGCAGGGAGCATATGCCCCAACAGTCCTGGTTTTTGATGGACAGTCCTGCTTTGGATAGTTGGATACCGTATTAACCTATGAGTTGCTTAAACCCCACTACTGCGTTGTGTTAACTTAGATGTTGTTCCAAATCTCTCGGGTTGGGTCCATCACCAATGAAGGTCTGTAGGAGCAGAACTTGAACACTGGAGATGCCATATACCCTTCAATGCATGTGATAGCTGAGAGCTCCCTCCTTTAAATTCTCATGGTACCGCTTCTAAAGTGCATGGGGTGACCTCTGCAGACCACCGCCATACACATTTGCCCCTTTAATTGTCCTCTGCTACCTTCTGTGCGAGAGACGTTTGGCTGAATCATCTCCCGCACCTTCTTGACGTAACATTCCCATCGGAATTCCAGTGGAGTTTATTACTCCATACAATCATTACATGAACCTGAATGACCGGCACGTAGAGACCTCCTCTCCATGCACTCTGTAAACTCGGCCGGCCTTTAAGTCTTAATCGTGGCTTCCTCCTGCGTAAGCGAGAAAACGTTGGCTGGGTTCCAGGTGTAATTGGCTCTCTTCCGTCACAAGGAGCAGAATTCTACCAGCCTGACCCATTTGCGTATTTAGGCTGAAGGAACATTGAGTACATTCTGTGTTGTCTTCTCTATACCAAGTTCTGTGTCTAAAGACCCTGCCGGCAGATCGGCCCCCGTTTCTCCTGCTGTAAAGACTCAAACCTTAATTAGTCGTTGGTCTCGTCTTAGATTCATGAGCCATGTGTCTATCCCATGCATGTTTAATACCCTCACTGTATTACCCTCTACCACCTCTGCTGGGAGGCTGTTCCACTCATCTACCCTCTCAGTCCACACTCCTCCCAATACACTCCAAACCTAATATACTCAAAGGCTTGCCATTTGATCCACGTGGTGGCCAAAAAAATGAGGTTTCGGGACAATAGCCGTGGTGTACGGACTGGAGACTTCATTGATGATGGTTTTTCCCCATTAAATCAACGAATCCCTTGCACCGTTTCAGTGGGGGGCACAGTGACAGAGTTTGAGAGGAGCTGTGGGAGGCCGAAACGCTGCCACTTGATGGGTAGTATGACCAGTTACTCCGTCTCGACTGCAACCAACAGCACATGCTGCTCCTTGGACCTGTGCGACCCACCGGTGCCGACCTGTGAGTATTAATGATACAAACTTTCTCTGACTGAACCTCCTTTAGTACTGGGTTCTGATGCACCTTGTTTTTCCTCCCCATTCCATAGTATCTACTCAAACCAATAAAATGTTAAACGGCGTCCAGTGTAAAACCTGTTTTTCTCATAACAACCAATGCCCCAAGTTTGACTCCATTAACTGCACGGGAGAAGAAACGTCCTGCGTGGAATACGTACTTGCGGGTGAAACCGGTGAGCCGAGTATTCTATGAGTTCCAAGTCTTCTCGATGTTTTTTTTTGCCCCGTAAGGATGCCTTAAACGGAAGTTCTTTCTTTCAGGATCCACCACCATCTGGGGATGTTCCAGCGAGAGCTTCTGCCATTCTACAGAATCCCATAACTCTGTGAACGGAAAAGCCGTGAACATAACCACGAAGTGCTCTAGAAGTGGGGCGGACGTCTCCGTTGACCAAAGCCTTTGGTTCTTGGCTGTGCTGATGCTGGGGAGCAAATTGCTTTAATTGCTAGGCTCTAGAACACCTTTCCTTTATCTCTGCTACGTGATCTAGAACGTGGGCTGGGCTCTTGGACCTTATGAAGACGGCACCCGAATTGTTTGACCTTTGTTGATAGACAATTATATATAATTTTTTTTTTTCTTCTTTAACCACCCCCCCCCCTCCTTTTCTCTGGGTTAAGTTTCTATGTTGGGCAAATATACGCTAGAGGAGTATTTTGAGAGATTAAAAGTAAAAAGTGCAATTAATTTAATGATTTTTGTATTGTAAGAAGTTTAAATAAAATGTATTTTTTGTATGTATGTGGTACGGTTTCTCAAACTTGGGTTAAAGAACGGTCCCTAATGCTATTAAGGGTAATCTAGGGCATAAGACTGAAAATGTACAGCAGATCGGGTATAACCAAGGACTGACCTGCAATGAGTCCAACTAGGGGGTGATATGATGGGCTGCGTTGACAAATCCATATTTATGAGGATGTCCCTGTTCCAAGGGTCTTCTGATGTTCGCGGACCATTAAGAAGGGGGTGGCAACCAAACATCACATAATTAAAAACACAAGGTTAACAGGCTGTATGCCAAATTTCACACTATAATCCCGTTCTTCCCCATGTCTGACTTCCATTTTACACACACATTGTGTCTTTCTGCAAATACCGGTAATTTAACCACCCCAATAAATAATGGGCAGCTGTTCCAGCTGTATGCTTTTTTTTGCCCCCGTGTGGTTAAGGGAGTTAAATGTAGGGCATTGCTAAACAGGTTTTACTGTGGAATGGGGAGGGAAACAAAAAATAATCTACCAGGACCCAACACCGGTTTGTCATAAACTAACTATACTGCGGACAGGACGTTGTGTACCTGTATGTACGGTTTAAAATTTTCCGCTCTTACGTGAATCTGGGTTACTTGTGTTTTTGGAGTAATTAGTGGTCAGAGGTCTTGCCAACGTTCTACCTTCCTCAGTGTTTACAAAATCGTGTCTCTTCTCGAAGAGGATTACCCTGGCACTCTTCTGCCCATTTGGCATTTACGTAATCCCATTCCCAATATGCCAACGTGACCTATATGTTACATAATATTATAAAATTATTGGCTACGGAGAAGCATTTTGCTCAAGCAGCTGGATGGCGGCCAACCTGTGATGATCGTGGAGATGATGGAACTAAAAAGTTTCTCAAATGATGCCTTTTTTCCCCAGTTATAACGTTTCGTTGCCGAAATCTCATTGGTCACAAAATGTAAATACATAATTTAGTATATTTCAGAAGAAGACCTTCTTCTAGGTGGCCACTTTGGCTCAGTTCATGTTTCCAAGTGACTGGCCACCAAATGACGATGTTCTGAGAATTTTAGGGGAATGGAACTGCCTGACATTTTTGGCGTCCAGGTTCACTTTTGAAAGAGTAATTATGTTGGGGCAAGGTTGTCCATGTCGTCAACACAAAATATCAAGAGGATCTGGTGTTGCCTTCACTGGGCCAAGGCCAAATTCGGTCTTCCTTAGTCTTGGACTAAGCTCATCATAGTTCCTTCATTAGTGTGACATTTCTAGACTATATCCTTAATCATTAGAACTAAGAGACTTAGATATTAATTAATTAGTCCGTAACGTGGGAAGAGCCGGGAGCTCATCACTGTGAGTATTTTCCTTTTTTCCCCCTCGTTTTGACCAATGGCCCATTTGCACCGACCATATTTCAAAGAGAGGGCTTTATCTGTGCCATACTTTACTACATGGATATCTCTGAGGTGGATAATGGCTTTTTAGTTAATGGGGTTCTTTGTAATGTTTTAAATAATTTATATACATTTCATAGGTATCCTTTTAATATTTGTTGTAGAGATTTTGCATTACTATATTATTTTTATTATTATTATTATTTTGTAGTTATTGTTATTATTATTATTCAGCATATCTAATGTTTTTATTTAAAAAAATTCAACATTTGCCAACACTTTATTATTGATTGAATACTTTGGACTCTGTGATCTCTAATTTATCACATGTAGACCACTGAGACATTAGTTGACTTGCTGGAACATCTAGTTAACTTTCTTTTCTTTCATGTAGGTTTACTTGTAACAGAGACACATGGTGGTTTTATAGCTGAACTTATTACCCCCAGCGCCCCTTGTGATATCCTGAACAATATCCCGATGCCTCTGGCGTAATATTACATTTGAACTGCATTAAGGAGGCTACGTAGGGTAGTCTAATGGAGGACGTCTGCCAGCCCAGTTATGAGATCTTAATTAGTCCATAATTACATATTTATTTTAGTCTCTACCCTTTTCTGGGTTCACAATTTTAAAGGTGATGAAAGTAATGAGAGGTTTTCTTTTTTAGTTATGTAAATGTGGTATCTTTGATGTAATTATAGGCCTTCACCTGGCATGGTAGAGTAGTTGGGATCGTCATGCTACTTTACATTTCCTAATTCCACGTATGACGGGTATTATATATGTTAATGTGATAATCATGACCTAGTTGCCCACCTCTTAGAAGGCTATAAAAGAAATAAGTCAAGGCACTCGAGATCAGATCTAGCACCAACGCGGAGATCCACCATCACGATGAAAGCCTTCTTAAGCATCGTCGTCATCTTCTCCTTTACCATCACAGCAGGTGAGGATCATTCTAGATCTAGATATGAAGTCTGTAACGTTGATCATTTTTTTTTAATATTATAAAATCCATAACTTTCTGTATACTTTTGCCAAAGCTGTTGTTTATGAAATAATCAATTTTTTGGGTTCCTCTAATCTTTCAAGTGTCATCTTTTGTATGTAAATTCCGACACCATTCCAACTTCAGTTGAATGTCGAATCCATTTCTCACTCATGTGATACTTAATTGTCATGTGACACAAGCACGGGCACTGATAGGACGTCGGCATAGAAGCTGTAGGAGCTTCTTGAAACTTTCCGTGCTGTTTTTATGGGATTGAACCTTGCGAAGAACCCATAAAATGTCACATTTACTAAAATTTACTTTCTTAACATTCTAAAGAGGGCAATTAATGGAACGGCCCCGTTAATGTTACTGACATTTCACATATTTTCTATTTTTTTCCTTTTACCAGGTACCTGCTTGACTTGCGAGACCTGTACCACCCACGATGGAACCAACTGCCAGGGGTCTCCCGTTTCATGTGACGCCTCCGTTAAGAGCTGTGCCAGTTTATTCGTGGAGGTCACCTCCAGTAAGTGCAGTTGTATGTTATTCATTCTGTAATATTGTTTGGTGAATCAGTACAGACTCCTGAGGTCAGTCAGTCTCGGCCGGTATCCATCATACTTTCATAGGTTACGCATTTAACGTTTTACCCATTTTGTCATTGATCGGTCTATCTTCTCCTTAATCCACATGAGTGATAGTCCTCAAAAGCTTTAAAACAACCTCAAACACTGCAATTTGTACAGCGCTATGAAATATAATGGCGCTATATAAAAAAAAAAACAATAATAATGACTTAATCTACCAAATATTTCGAGACTTAGTTACTTCTCAATATAAGCAGACAAGGTCTATCTCTCCTGAAAGAACATGGCTTCAGAATTCAGAGTAGGAGGAAAGATGCTTTTTATAACAAATATGCTTAAAAAATATGAATATGGCCCATCGGCGTCTTCTGGAACAGCAGCCAGGTTGAGCTTAGTGGTCTTGTGTCTTTTTTTAACCTAAATAACTACGTTACTATGGTTCATTAATCCCATTTTCCCCCCACAGGAGAAGGCAGTTATTCGATGGTTGTAAAGTCGTGTGCCATAATATCTTTTAGTAGTTTTAATTATACCGTGACCATCGATGACACCCACGTGGTTGTTGCTGCTGACACCTGTGAAACAGACAATTGCAACATCAATATTCCAAAAGGTGAGTAGATCAGGTTTTGTTACACATATGGACAGTCCTGACATTAGTAGGACATCTTGGGTCGATGAGTTATGTGCTGGGAACACAAGAAAGAACCGTCATTCCCAAGAACCCTGCAGTACCAGAGTAGCCGACCTCTGATGATGACCTGATGATGAACAGTTTGGTGGCTCCTGGGAAAATTCAGGCTAAATCCTTCATCCCATATAAAAGTATCTGGCCATGATGTGGACATAAGGTCCTAATGTACAAGAGCCACTCATCTTCTTCAGATCTGTCCAGTCCAGTTGAGATGAGCTACTCAACTGGACTGGACAGTCTATATATTTAGGTCAGAGTGGACCGCCATATTCAATTTATCAAAATCTGCTTTTCGAATGATTAATTATCAACAGACAAATCAAATCCATTCAAATCCCAACTATTGAAATTTTGCTTCAGTATCACTGTATTTCCAAATGTAATTTTCTTCTGATTTCTTTGTAGTTCCTCCAAAGAACTTGACAGAAAATGGGGTTGTTTGCCCCTTTTGCTTTAAAGAAGGGCTGGATATGTGCATGTCTAATGGAGAAACGAAATGTACCGGTTTGGAGACCAAATGCATCCGATATATTGGGAAGATCTACCAGAATAATAGTAAGTGCTCCTCTTTTTCTTTGTGTCACAATGTCTGTCTTCATACACAAATGCCAAAGAATGTTTACTCAAGTCAAGTCAGCATCTACAAGTGATCTTCTATTCGTGGCGGACTCCAATCCAATGTATCTATATAAATATTGTGCTGTTATGTTTTTTTGATTGCCCCATAATTTAATGTTTTCTGAGCTCCAATCTATTAGACAAACCCCCCGACTCCTTATCATACTGCCTGTGGGGGACAATAGAATGACTCAGTCTTAATCACGCAGCTGAACACTCTGGTTTCCTCTCTTTGCAGAAGGCTTTATCGATGCATCATATCAAGGTTGTGCAACACCAAGTGCTTGTTCCACATCTCCAACACCCGTTCCTGGCACAACCGTAACCTGCAGCTAATAACTCTTAAACCAGTGATAGGCAGCCTCTGGCACTCCACCGGCTTAGTATAAGGTCCACGACTTGGGGCACTTGCCTAGAGCAACACTTTTTTAAGGGGTACTTTTGAAGATGAAGAGGGTGGGGCTTAATGAAAGCTCCACCCATTTTTAAAGGTTCTGTTCCACTTACTCTACTGAATTTACACTAATGCACCATTAGAAGCCCCATTCCTCTTGAATCACGTATAATATAGTCTCATTCATATTTTTTGGTCAGGAACAGTTGAATGACATGTGACACAAGGGCACAGGTTGTTTCCATGGAAACCGATAAGCGATTAGGTTTTTCTTCTTCATTCCTGTTGGCTCCTGTATCACCTCCGATGGTTTACCAGCCTAGACAAGTACAACGCAATTGGCCGGCCAGAGGTTTCCAATGCCTACATTCACCGATATCTCAGTAATATTCGGAGATCTGGAGTAATTCCTCTTCTTTCTCTTAAAGCAAATAAAATAAAATATATTACGATTAATTCGTATCGGTCATTCTATTGTATCCTACAAAAACTGTATTCATAAAATAAACAATTGGTGCTATTCCTTTGTTGTGGTGTTTTGTTTAGAACAACATCCCTCAGCTTCGGGACCACCATTACCTGCCCCATTAATGCCCATTACCCTCAGCCCAATGGGTTGGACACCTCAATGTTCTGCTCAGAGGACATGGAGCGAAGAGTCTGCTGCTGCTTCAACACAACCCAGGAACAAAACAAACCTGACTTCTTCGCCAACCACAGATAATACGCAATGGTGGAGCTGCATCTGGTGGACACAAGAGTTACAGCTGAAGGACCACTTGGACACATAGCACATGCACAACCCCCTGCTTTTACACTACTGGCTGCTACTAAGTTATGTGTCAAAGCTTGTCCCTTCCCCTTGTAAACGCTGATTGGTCAGAGTAAGTAACCAATCCCCTCAGGCGTTGGGAACCGTCTATCACAGCCATATCCAATTAGACCGTGCACACTGTACCTTCCTAGACACAGTCTCCTCCCACTTCCCCTGCTGAAGAAGCGCCATGACGGCTGTAATGGCACCAAAATAAACAAACAAGGGAACGAATCCTAATGAATATTCAGAGGTTTAACGTTCCTTGTCAATTATTTCGTTGGTGGGTCTCTCCTCGCTTACCAAGATTTGTAGAAATGCACGAATTAGGCAGTCCGCTAAAATTGAGCTTTGTATGAACTATTAACTATTATAACCTCTATAGCTGGAAGAATTATACCCCACACCCTTTGTAGCATCCTTAATACTGTTATAAGGTTATAATTACTGTTCCTGTGTTGGGTTTCGATAGAATACTTGCACTACCTTTAGTACGGGAGACAATCCTCAGCCGAGTTTAACTCTCATCTGTGAAAATGGCGTCCGCAGTCTTATATACGCGTTCCTCCCCTTCGTAAGTGCTGATTGGTTTTTCTTCTTCATTCCTATTGGCTCCTGTATCACCTCCAATGGTTTACCAGCCTAGACAAGGACAACGCAATTGGCCGGCCAGAGGTTTCCAACGCCTACATTCACCGATATCTCAGTAATATTCGGAGATCTGGAGTAATCCTATTCCTCTTCTTTCTCTTAAAGCAAATAAAACAAAATATATTACGATTAATTCGTATCAGTGTTTTTGGGCTTTTTTGCTAACTTTTATAGCTGAACTTATTACACCCCGCGCCCCTTGTGCTATCCTGAACAATATCCCGATGCCTTTCGATATTACATTTGAAATGCATTCACTACGTAGGGTAGTCTAATGGAGAACGTCTGCCAGCCCAGTTATGAGATCTTAATTAGTCCATAATTACATATTTATTTCAGTCTCTACCCTTTTCTGAGTTCACAATTTTAAAGGTGATGAAAGTAATGAGAGGTTTTCTTTTTTAGTTATGTAAATGTGGTATCTTTGATGTAATTATAGGCCTTCACCTGGCATGGTAGAGTAGTTGGGATCGTCATGCTACTTTACGTTTCCTAATTCCACGTATGACGGGTATTATATAAGTTAATGTGATAATCATGACCTAGTTGCCCACCTCTTAGAAGGCTATAAAAGAAATAAGTCAAGGCACTTGAGATCAGATCAAGCACCAACGCGGAGATCCACCATCACGATGAAAGCCTTCTTAAGCATCGTCGTCATCTTCTCCTTTACCATCACAGCAGGTGAGGATCATTCTAGATCTAGATATGAAGTCTGTATCGTTGATCATTTCAGTTATATTATAAAATCCATAACTTTCTGTATACTTTTGCCGAAGCTATTGTTTTATGAAATAATCCATTTTTGGGGTTCCTCTAATCTTTCAAGTGTCATCTCTTTTTTTTTCTTCAAATCTAATTCTTTTATATGTAAATTCCAACTCCATTCCAACTTCAGTTGAATGTCGAATCCATTTCTCACTCATGTGATACTTAATTGTCATGTGACATAAGCACGGGCACTGATAGGACGTCGGCATAGAAGCTGTAGGAGCTTCTTGAAACTTTCCGTGCTGTTTTTATGGGATTGAACCTTGCGAAGAACCCATAAAATGTCACATTTACTAAAATGTACTTTCTTAACGTTCTAAAGAGGGCAATTAATGGAACTGCACCGTTAATGTTACTGACATTTCGGATCTTTTCCATTTTTTCCTTTTATCAGGTACCTGCTTGACTTGCGAGACCTGTGTCACCCTCGATGGAACCAAATGCCAGGGGTCTTCCGTTTCATGTCACGCCTCCGTTAAGAGCTGTGCCCGTTTATTCGTGGCGGGCACCTCCAGTAAGTGCAGTTGTATTTTATTCATTCTGTAATATTGTTTGGTGAATCAGTACAGGCTCCTGAGGTCAGTCAGTCTCGGCCGGTATCCGTCATACTTTCATAGGTGATGCATTCAACGTTCTACCCTTTTTGTCATTGATCGGTCTATCTTCTCCTTAATCCACATGAGTGATAGTCCTGAAAAGCTTTAAAAACAACCTCAAACACAGCAGTTTGTACAGCGCTATGAAATATAATGGCACTATATTAAAAAAGACAATAATGTGATGTTTTAGAATACTCGATTATCATCAAATGACTTAATCCACCTAATATTTCGAGACTTAGTTACTTCTCAATATAAGCAGGCAAGGTCTATCTCCCCAGAAAGAACTTGGCTTCAGAATTCAGAGTAGGAGGAAAAATGCTTTTTATAACAAATATGCTTAAAATATATAAATATGGCCCATCGGCTTCTTCTGGAACAGCAGCCAGGTTGAGCTTAGTGGTCTTCTGTCTTTTTTAACCTAAATAACTACGTTACTATGGTTCGGTAATCCCATTTTTCCCCCACAGGAGAAGGCAGTTATTTGATGGTTGTAAAGTCGTGTGCCATAATATCTTTTAGTAATTATAGTTATACAGTCACCATCGACGACACCCACATGGTTGTTGCTGCTGAAACCTGTGAAACAGACAATTGCAACAGCAATATCCCAGAAGGTGAGTAGATCAGGGTTTTTTTGCACATATGGACAGTCCTGACATTAGTAGGACATCTTGGGTCAATGAGTTCTGTGTGTGTTGGGAACACTAGAAAGAACCGTCATTCCCAAGAACCCCGCTGTACCAGAGTAGCCGACCTCTGATGATGAACAGGTTGGTGGCTCCTGGAAAAATTCATGGTGAATCCTTTATCCCATATAACTTGATCTGGCCATGACGCGGACATAAGGTCCTAATGGCAAAACTCTGTGTACAAGAACCACTCGTGTTCTTCAGATCTCTGCTTTAGCTATCCTGAAATAAAGACCTCCATCCAAAGGAGATGAGCTTCTCAACTGGACTTGAGTATGGCCTATATATTTAGGTCAGAGTGGACCGCCATATTAAATTTTAACAAAATCCATTCCAATCCCAACTATTGAAATTTTGCGTCAGTATCGCTCTATTTCCAAATGTAATTTTCTTCTGATTTCTTTGTAGTTCCTCCAAGGAACTTGACAAAAAATGGGGTTGTTTGCCCCTTTTGCTTTAAAGAGGGGCTGGATATGTGCAAGTCTGATGGAAAAATGAAATGTACCGGTTTGGAGACCAAATGCATCCAACATACTGGGAATATCTACCAGAATAATAGTAAGTGCTCCTCTTTTTCTTTGTGTCACAATGTCTGTCTTCATACACAAATGCCAAAGAACGTTTACTCAAGTCAAGCCAGCATCTACAAGTGATCTTCTATTCGTGGCGGACTCCAATCCGATGTATCTCTATAAATATTGTGCTGTTATGTTTTTTGAAACAGTTTGCCCCATAATATAATGTTTTCAGGCAGCTACATATTGGTCATTTCTATGAGTTCTCTCTACGAGTTATCTGAGCCCCAATATATTAGACAACCCCCCCCGACTCCTTATCATATTGCCTGTGGGGGACAATAGAATGACTCAGTCTTAATCACCCAGCTGAACACTCTGGCTAATAAAAGTCTATGGAAGAATAGACTTTATTAGCACTACCATAACAGATCATTTAGAAGGTGCTTTGGGCTTTTAAGTCATGGAGCGCCGGGATATGACCCCATAGCCCCATAGCGGGGTAGCTGGGATGCGCTGCCCTAGATCAGGTCAAGGGCAATGTCCAAGGTAAATATATCATTGTTCTCTTGTGGGCCACAGTGGGCATCCTGTGTACTCCGGATCACGAGTAAGAAGCAAAAGGAGTGGAAACTAAACGTTTTCTTCTAGAGACGAGCTCAACATTTTATTGTAGCCACAAAATTCATATTTATGACCTATTCTCTTCTAATAAATTCAGGGTTTTTTTTCATTTATTTTAAATTTGCATGCTGTGATAACAGATGTCGGGTTTCCTCTCTTTGCAGAAGGCTTTATCGATGCATCATATCAAGGTTGTGCAACACCAAGTGCTTGTTCCACATCTCCAACACCCGTTCCTGGTACCACCATAACCTGCAGCTAATAACTCTTAAACCAGGGATAGGCAGCCTCTGGCACTCCACCGGCTTAGTATAAGGTCCACGACTTGGGGCACTTGCCTAGAGCAACACTTTTTTTAGGGGTACTTTTGAAGATGAAGAGGGTGGGGCTTAATGAAAGCTCCACCCATTTTTAAAGGTTCTGTTCCACGTACTCTACTGAATTTACACTAATGCACCATTAGAAACCCCATTCCTCTTGAATCACGGATTGTCTCATTCATATTTTTTGGTCAGGAACATTTGAATGACATGTGACACAAGGGCAGGCACCGATAGGTTGTTTCCATGGAAAAAGTGATTAGGTTTTTCTTCTTCATTCCTATTGGCTCCTGTATCACCTCCGATGGTTTACCAGCCTAGACACGTACAATGCAATTGGCCGGCCAGAGGTTTCCAACGCCTACATTCACCGATATCTCAGTAATATTCGGAGATCTGGAGTAATCCTATTCCTCTTCTTTCTCTTAAAGCAAATAAAATAAAATATATTACGATTCATTTGTATCGGTCATTCTATTGTATCTTACAAAAACTGTATTCATAAAATAAACAATTGGTGCTATTTCTTTGTTGTGGTGTTTTGTTTAGAACAATGCAGGCATTTTATTATACAGTGTAACGATACAATAATACAACTGAATTGCCCCAAAAATTAGACAATTCGTATGAATTGATCCCTCAGAGTAAAGAAGGGCAGGCACTGGCAGACAGAAACATCCAGCCACGGGTTATAGGACTGAATTCTCAGTCACGTCCCTCAGCTTCGGGACCACCATTACCTGCCCCATTAATGCCCATTACCGTCAGCCCAATGGGTTGGACACCTCAATGTTCTGCTCAGAGGACATGGGGCAAAGAGCCTGCTGCTGCTTCAACACAACCCAGGAACAAAACAAACCTGACTTCTTCGCCAGCCACAGATAATACGCAATGGTGGAGATGCATCTGGTGCAATCCCACCACATTTGTGGCCAATAACCCTGTTATAAGGATATAATTACCGTTCCTGTGTTGGGTTTCGATAGAATACTTGCACTACCTTTAGTACGGGAGATGATCCTCAGCCGAGTTTAACTCTCATCTGTGAAAATGGCGTCCGCAGTCATATATACGCGTTCCTCCCCTTCGTAAGTGCTGATTGGCCCGTGTAAAAAATGTAAAGAAAAAAAACTCAACAGGCTAAACTTGTTAAAAATGACGTCTATTAACTATTAAAACATTCATAGCTGAACTAATTATTAAATGGCCCATTTGTACCAACCGGGCTTTATCGGTGCCATACTTTACTACATGGATATCGCTAAGGTGGGTAATTGCTGTTTAGTTCATGGGGTTCTTTGTAATATTTTATATAATTTAATATACATGCACTTTTTTCTATTATATTTTTTATTATTATTATTAGTAGCAGTATTAATAATAATAGTAATAATAAATCTATTTTTATTATTTACATCCGCATATCTGATGCCTTCATTAAAAAAACAACTAAAAATTTTTTTTTCTACATTTGCCAATTTCTTTTATTAATGATTGAATACTTTGGACTGTCTTTGACTCTAGTTTATCACACATGGACCACTGAGACATTGGAAAATCTATTGAGCGTCTTCCGTTCTTCTGTTTTTTGGGCTTTTTTGCTAACTTTTATAGCTGAACTTATTACACCCCGCGCCCCTTGTGATATCCCGAACAATATCCCGATGCCTCTGGCGTAATATTACATTTTAAATGCATTCGCTACGTAGGGTAGTCTAATGGAGGACGTCTGCCAGCCCAGTTATGAGATCCTAATTAGTCCATAATTACATATTTATTTCAGTCTTTTCTGGGTCCACAATTTTAAAGGTAATGAAAAGTTTTCTTTTTTAGTTCTGTAAATCTGGTTTTCTAAGCGTATTATTTATGTAATTACAGCCCTTCGCGTTGGGATGGTAGAGTAGTTGTAAATCGTCATGCTACTTTAGTTTTCTGAACTCCACGTATGACGGATATCATGACCTACTTGCCTTCCTCCGAGAAGGCTATAAAAATGAGTCAAGGCACTCGAGATCAGATCTGGCACCAACGCGGAGATCCACCATCACGATGAAAGCCTTCTTAAGCATCGTCGTCATCTTCTCCTTTACCATCACAGCAGGTGAGGATCATTCTATATCTAGATATGAAGTCTGTATCATTCATCATTTTTCGGGTTCCTCTAATCTCTCAAGAGTCATCTTATTCTTTTGTTACTAAATTCCAACACCATTCTAACTTCTGTTGAATGTCGAATTTATACTCAACATTTTGTAGAAGCTTCTTCAGAGTTTTTGTGTTGTTTTTATGGGATTGAACCTTTGCGAAGAACCAATAAAGTGTCACATTTACTAAAGTTTACTTTCTTAACATTCTAAAGGGAGCCATTAATGGAACGGCGCTGTTAATGCTGCCGACATTTCGCATCTTGTCCCTATTTTCAATAAAAAAAATTTTCCCCCTATTTTCAGGTACCTGCTTGACTTGTAAGAAATGTACCTCCTACGATGGAACCAACTGCCAGGGGTCTCCAATTTCATGTGAAGCCTCCGTTAAGAGTTGTATGAGTTTTGCATCTGTGGTCACCTCCGGTAAGTGCAGTTGTATGTAATTAACGTTGTAATATTGTTTGGTGAATCAGTACAGACTCCTGAGGTCAGTCAGTCTCCGTATCCATCATACTTTCATAGGTGATGCGTTTTTCACGTTTTATGTATTTGTTCATTGATTGGTCTATCTTCTCCTTGATCCACATGAGTTATAGTCCTTAAAAACTTTAAAACATCCTCAAACAGTCCAATTGCGTATGTATAAAGAGATACAAATTCTTAGAATACTCGATTATCATCAAATGACTTAATGACCCTAACAAATATTTCGAGATTTAGTTACTTCTCAGTATAAGCAGACAAGGTCTATCTCTCCGGGAAAGAACTTGGCTTCGGAATTCAGAGTAGGAGGAAAAATGCTTTTTATAACAAATATGCTTAAAAAAATATAAATATGCTCCATCAGCTTCTTCTGGAACAGCAGCCAGGTTGAGCTTTGTGGCCTTGTGTCTTTTTTTAACCTAAATTACTACGTAACTATGGTTCGTTAATCCCATTTTCCCCCCACAGGAGAAGGCAGTTATTCGACGGTTGTAAAGAATTGTGGCATAGTACCTCTTAGTAGTTATACCGTGACCATCGATGACACCCACGTGGTTGCTGCTGCTGAAACCTGTGAAACAAACAATTGCAACAGCAATATCCCAGAAGGTGAGTAGATCAGGTTTTTTTGCACATATGGACAGTCCTGACATTAGTAGGACATCTTGGGTCAATGAGTTATGTGTTGGGAACACTAGAAAGAACCGTCATTCCCAAGAACCCTGCAGTACCAGAGTAGCCGACCTCTGATGATGAACAGGTTGGTGGCTCCTGGAAAAAATCATGGTGAATCCTTTATCCCATATAACTTGATGTGGCCATGATGTGGACATAAGGTCCTAATGGCAAAACTCTGTGTACAAGAACCACTCGTGTTCTTCAGATCTCTGCTTTAGCTATCCTGAAATACAGACCTCCAGCCAAAGGAGATGAGCTTCTCAACTGGACTTGAGTACAGTCTATATATTTAGGTCTGTCAGTATGGCTGTATTTCCAAATGTAATTTTCTTCTGATTTCTTTGTAGTTCCTCCAAGGAACTTGACAGAAAATGGGGTTGTTTGCCACTTTTGCTTTAAAGAAGGGTTGGATATGTGCAAGTCTGATGGAAAAATGAAATGTACCGGTTTGGAGACCAAATGCATCCGATATACTGGGAAGGCCTACAGGAATAGTAAGTGCTCCTCTTATTCTTTGTGTCACAATGTCTTCATTTGCCAAAGAACGTTTGCTGAAGTCAAGTCAGCCTCTACCAGTGAATCGTCTAGTCATGGGTGAAGGTTGACTCCAATCCAATAGATCTATATAAATATTGTGCTGTTATGTTTTTTAAAAAAACACTTTGCCCCATAATATAATGTTTTCAGGAAGCTGCATATTAGCCATTTGTAGAGTTCTCGCTCTATTATCTGAGCCCAATCCACTAGACAACCCCCCGACTCCTACTATACTGCCTGTGGGAAACAATAGAATTACTCGGTCTTAACCACCCTGCCAGACACTCTGACTAATGAGATTCTATGGAGGTACAGACTTCATTAGTATTGCCATAAAAGATCGAGATGAGCTCAACATTTTATTGTAGTCACAAAATTCATATTTTTTTACTTATTTTAAATTTGCATGCTGTGATAACAGATGTTGGGTTTCCTCTCTTTGCAGATGGTCTCATTGATGTATCGTATCAAGGCTGTGCAACACCAAGTGCTTGTTCTGTATTGCACAATTATTCACAAGGCATTCCTGGCGCGACCGCAACCTGCAGATAATAACCCTCAGGGCAGGGATAGGCAACCTCCGGCAATCCATCGGCTTAGTATAAAGTCCATGACTTGGGGCACTTACCTAGAGCACCATTTTTTAGGGGTACCTTTAAAGAGAAGAGGATGCACCATCAGAAACCCCATTCCTAGTATGGTTAAATGCCCCAAACATAATTCCCACCCATAATTCTTGAGTCAAGTATAATATTGTCTCATTCATACCAGCCTAGACACATCCAATGCAAATGGCCGGCCAGAGGTTTCCACGGTCACCGATATCTCAGTAAAAATGGAAGATCCGGAGTAATTCTATTCCTCTTCTTTCTGTTAAAGCAAATGAAATAAAATATATTATGATTAATTCTGATGTTCACGTTCGTATCGGTCATTCTTTGCTATCTTAGAAAAACTGTATTCGTAAAATCAACGGTTGGCGCTATTTCTTTGTTGTGGCGTTTTGTTTAGAACAATGTAGGAATTTTAGAATACATTGTAACAATAAAGATAAACTTCTCGATAGAAGAGTCTTAATTATTTTACTTAACCATATAACAAGGTTCTGAACAGAAGAACAGCATCTCTGTGTTTCTTGCACAACATTTGCTTCCTGACCCTTTTGGTTTGGATGAAGGTTGAAGTGTTTTATTCATTCAGAAATGGAATTAGGATCAAAATTTCCCAAACAATTACACAATTTGTATGGATTGATCCCTCAGAGTAATGGAGGAGATGTAGCGGCAGCAGCACTAGGGCACTGGGCAGGCACTGGCAGACAGACACATCCAGCCACGTGATATAGGACTGAATGAGTTGGACACCACAATGTTCTGCTCAGAGGACATGGAGTGAAGAGTCTGCTGCTGCTTTGATTGTCAACACAACGCAGGAACAAAACAAACCTGACTTCTTTGGCAGCCACAGTGCAATGGTGGAGATTTTACACTACTGGCTGCTACTAAGTTAAAATGGCGTCACCAAGCTTATGTGTCAATGCTTGTCCCTTCCCTTATAAATGCTGATTGGTCAGAGTAAGTAAGCAATCCCCCTCAGGCATTGGGAACCGTCTATCACAGCCATATCCAATTAGACCGTGTACCCTGTACCCTCCTAGACACAGTCTCCTCCCACTTCCTCTGCTGAAGAAGCGCCATGATGGGTTGTAATGGCGCCAAAATAAACAAACAAGGGAACGAATCCTAATGAATATTCAGAGGTTTAACGTTCCTTGTCAATTATTTCGTTGGTGGGTCTCTCCTCGTTTACCAAGATTTGTAGAAATTCACAAATTAGGCAAGCTATTATAACCTCTATAGCTGGAAGAATTATACCCCACACCCTTTGTAGCATCCTTAATACTGTTATAAGGTTATAATTACTGTTCCTGTGTTGGGTTTCGATAGAATACTTGCACTGCCTTTAGTACGGGAGACGATCCTCAGCCGAGTTTAACTCTCATCTATTTATGGAGATTACTGAATTAAAATGGCGCCCGCAGTCTTATATACGCGTTCCTCCCCTTCGTAAGTGCTGATTGGACCGTGTAAAAAATGTAAAGGAAAAAACCTCAACAGGCTACTGAAAGCATCAATCACAGCCATAACCAATGAGACCATCCCTCCGCTTTTGGTGGGGGGCGGAAGAAATAGCGCCAACCGTTCATTTTACGAATACAGTTTTAAGGTAGAAAAGAATGACTGATACGAACGTGAACATCAGAATTAATCGTAATATATTTTATTTCATTTGCTTTAAGAGAAAGAAGAGGAAAAGAATTACTCTGGATCTTCCATTTTTACTGAGATATCGGTGACCGTGGAAACCTCTGGCCGTCCATTTGCATTGGATGTGTCTAGGCTGGTATGAATGAGACAATATTACACTTATTATGGGTGGGAATTATGTTTGGGGCATTTAACCATACTAGGAATGGGGTTTCTAATGGTGCATCCTCTTCTCTTTAAAGGTACCCCTAAAAAAATGGTGCTCTAGGTAAGTGCCCCAAGTCATGGACCTTATACTAAGCCGATGGAGTGCCAGAGGTTGCCTATCCCTGCCCTGAGGGTTATTATCTGCAGGTTGCAGTCGCGCCAGGAATGCCTTGTGAATAATTGTGCAATACAGAACAAGCACTTGGTGTTGCACAGCCTTGATACGATACATCAATGAGACCATCTGCAAAGAGAGGAAACCCGACATCTGTTATCACAGCAATAAGTTAAAAAATATGAATTTTGTGACTACAATAAAATGTTGAGCTCATCTGGATCTTTTATGGCAATGCTAATGAAGTCTGTACCTCCATAGAATCTCATTAGTCAGAGCGTCTGGCTGGGTGGTTAAGACCGAGTCATTCTATTGTTTCCCACAGGCAGTAAAGTAGGAGTCGGGGGGGGTTGTCTAGTGGATTGGGCTCAGATAATAGAGTGAGAACTCATAGAAACGGCTAATATGCATCTTCCTGAAAACATTATATTATGGGGCAAAGTGTTTTTAAAAAACATAACAGCACAATATTTATATAGATCTATTGGACTGGAGTCACCCTTCACCCACGACGAGACGATTCACTGGTAGAGGCTGACTTGACTTCAGCAAACGTTCTTTGGCAAATGAAGACAGACATTGTGACACAAAGAATAAGAGGAGCACTTACTATTCCTGTAGAACTTCCCAATTTTTCGGATGCATTTGGTCTCCAAACCGGTACATTTCATTTTTCCATCAGACGTGCACATATCCAGCCCTTCTTTAAAGCAAAAGGGGCAAACAACCCCATTTTCTGTCAAGTTCCTTGGAGGAACTACAAAGAAATCAGAAGAAAATTACATTTGGAAATACAGCGATACTGACGCAACCTTTCAATAATTGGGACATGATTTTTCTGTAAATTTGTTACAATAAATATGGCGGTCCACTCAGACCTAAATATATAGACTGTACTCAAGTCCAGTTGAGTAGCTCATCTCCTTTGGATGGAGGTCTTTATTTCAGGATAGCTAAAGCAGAGATCTGAAGAACACGAGTGGTTCTTGTACACAGAGTTTTGCCATTAGGACCTCATGTCCGCGTCATGGCCACATCAAGTTATATGGGATAAAGGATTCACCATTAATTTTTCCAGGAGCCACCAACCTGTTCATCATCAGAGGTCGGCTACTCTGGTACTGCGGGGTTCTTGGGAATGACGGTTCTTTCTAGTGTTCCCAACACAGAACTCATCGACCCAAGATGTCCTACTAATGTCAGGACTGTCCATATGTGCACAAAAACATGATCTACTCACCTTTTGGGATATTGTTGTTGCAATTGTCTGTTTCACAAGTTTCAGCAGCACTAGCCACGTGGGTGTCGTCGATGGTCACGGTATAATTATAACCACCAAGAGGTACTATGCCACAATTCTTTACAACCGTCGAATAACTGCCTTCTCCTGTGGGGAAAAATGGGATTAATGAACGATAGTAACGTAGTTATTTAGGTTAAAAAAAGACACAAAACCACTAAGCTCAACCTTGCTGTTGTTCCAGTAGAAGCCAAGTTCTTTTCGGAGAGATAGACCTTGTCTGCTTATACTGAGAAGTAACAAAATCTCGAAATATTTGGTAGGGTCTAGATTAAGTCATTTGCTGATAATTGGGTATTCTAAGAATTTGCATCTCATTATACATACGCAATTGGACTGTTTGAGGATGTTTTAAAGTTTTTAAGGACTATAACTCATGTGGATCAAGGAGAAGATAGACCAATCAATGAACAAATACATAAAACGTGAGAAACGCATCACCTATGAAAGTGTGATGGATACGGAGACTGGCTGACCTCAGGAGTCTGTACTGATTCACCAAACAATATTACAACGTTAATTACATACAACTGCACTTACCGGAGGTGACCACAGATGCAAAACTCATACAACTCTTAATGGATGCTTCACATGAAATGGGAGACCCCTGGCAGTTGGTCCCATCGTAGGAGGTACATTTCTTACAAGTCAAGCAGGTACCTGAAAATAGAGGGGGGAATTTTTTTATTGAAAAATATTTTTAGGGACAAGATGCGAAATGTCGCAGTATTAACGGCGCCGTTCCATTAATGGCTCCCTTTAGAATGTTAAGAAAGTAAACTTTAGTAAATGTGACATTTTAGTGTTTCTTCGCAAAAGTTCAATCCCATAAAAACAACACAAAAACTCTGAAGAAGCTTCTACAAAATGTTGAGTATAAATTCGACATTCAACAGAAGTTGGAATGATGTTGGAATTTAGTAACAAGAGAATAAGATGACTCTTGAAAGATTAGAGGAACCCCAAAAATGATGAATGATACAGACTTCATATCTAGATCTAGAATGATCCTCACCTGCTGTGATGGTAAAGGAGAAGATGACGACGACGCTTAAGAAGGCTTTCATCGTGATGGTGGATCTCCGCGTTGGTGCTAGATCTGATCTCGACTCGTTTTTATAGCCTTCTCAGAGGAGGGCAAGTAGGTCATGATATCCGTCATTCATGGAGTTAGGAAAGATCAAGTAGCATGACGATTTACAACTACTCTACCATCCCAACGTGAAGGGCTGTAATTACATCAATAATACGCTTAGAAAACCACATTTACATAACTAAAAAAGAAAACCTCTCATTACTTTCATTACCTTTAAAATTGTGAACCCAGAAAAGGGTAGAGACTAAAATAAATATGTGATTATGGACTAATTAGGGACTCATACCTGCTCGTACCTGCTTGACTTGTAAGAAATGTACCTCCTACGATGGGACCAACTGCCAGGGGTCTCCCATTTCATGTGAAGCCTCCGTTAAGAGTTGTATGAGTTTTGCATTGGAGGTCACCTCCGGTAAGTGCAGTTGTATGTAATTAACTTTGTAATATTGTTTGGTGAGTTATAGTCCTTAAAAATGTTAAAACATCCTCAAACAGTCCAATTGCGTATGTATAAAGAGATGCAAATTCTTAGAATACCCGATTATCATCAAATGACTTAATCTAGACCCTACCAAGTATTTCGAGATTTAGTTACTGCTCAGTATAAGCAGACAAGGTCTATCTCTCCAGAAAGAACTTGGTTTCGGAATTCAGAGTAGGAGGAAAAATGCTTTTTATAACAAATATGCTTAAAAATATAAATATGCTCCATCAGCTTCTTCTGGAAATATGCTCAAAAAAGCATGACTGGATCAGCTTCTTCTGGAACAACGGCAAGGTTGATCTTAGTGGTTTTGTGTCTTTTTTTAACCCAAATAACTATTTTTCTATTGTTCATAAATCCCATTTTTCCCCACAGGAGAAGGCAGTTATTCGACGGTTGTAAAGAATTGTGGCATAGTACCTCTTGGTGGTTATAATTATACCGTGACCATCGACGACACCCACGTGGCTGCTGCTGCTGAAACCTGTGAACAGACAATTGCAACAGCAATATCCCAGAAGGTGAGTAGATCAGGTTTTGTTGCACATATGGACAGTCCTGACATTAGTAGGACATCTTGGGTCAATGAGTTATGTGTTGGGAACACTAGAAAGAACCGTCATTCCCAAGAACCCTGCAGTACCAGAGTAGCCGACCTCTGATGATGAACAGGTTGGTGGCTCCTGGAAAAATTCATGGTGAATCCTTTATCCCATATAACTTGATCTGGCCATGACGCGGACATAAGGTCCTAATAGCAAAACTCTGTGAACAAGAACCACTCATGTTCTTCAGATCTCTACTTTAGCTATCCTGAAATAAAGACCTCCATCCAAAGGAGATGAGCTTCTCAACTGGACTTGAGTATGGTCTATATATTTAGGTCTGTCAGTATGGCTGTATTTCCAAATGTAATTTTCTTCTGATTTCTTTGTAGTTCCTCCAAGGAACTTGACAGAAAATGGGGTTGTTTGCCCCTTTTGCTTTAAAGAAGGGCTGGATATGTGCAAGTCTGATGGAAAAATGAAATGTACCGGTTTGGAGACCAAATGCATCCGAAAAATTGGGAAGTTCTACAGGAATAGTAAGTGCTCCTCTTATTCTTTGTGTCACAATGTCTGTCTTCATTTGCCAAAGAACGTTTGCTGAAGTCAAGTCAGCCTCTACCAGTGAATCGTCTCGTCGTGGGTGAAGGGTGACTCCAGTCCAATAGATCTATATAAATATTGTGCTGTTATGTTTTTTAAAAACACTTTGCCCCATAATATAATGTTTTCAGGAAGATGCATATTAGCCGTTTCTATGAGTTCTCGCTCTATTATCTGAGCCCAATCCACTAGACAACCCCCCCGACTCCTACTTTACTGCCTGTGGGAAACAATAGAATGACTCGGTCTTAACCACCCAGCCAGACGCTCTGACTAATGAGATTCTATGGAGGTAAAGACTTCAGTAGCATTGCCATAAAAAATCGAGATGAGCTCAACATTTTATTGTAGTCACAAAATTCATATTTTTTAACTTATTGCTGTGATAACAGATGTCGGGTTTCCTCTCTTTGCAGATGGTCTCATTGATGTATCGTATCAAGGCTGTGCAACACCAAGTGCTTGTTCTGTATTGCACAATTATTCACAAGGCATTCCTGGCGCGACCGCAACCTGCAGATAATAACCCTCAGGGCAGGGATAGGCAACCTCTGGCACTCCATCGGCTTAGTATAAGGTCCATGACTTGGGGCACTTACCTAGAGCACCACTTTTTTAGGGGTACCTTTAAAGAGAAGAGGATGCACCATTAGAAACCCCATTCCTAGTATGGTTAAATGCCCCAAACATAATTCCCACCCATAATAAGTGTAATATTGTCTCATTCATACCAGCCTAGACACATCCAATGCAAATGGCCGGCCAGAGGTTTCCACGGTCACTGATATCTGCAGTAATAATAGGAGATCCGGAGTAATTCTATTCCTCTCCTTTCTCTTAAAGCAAATGAAATAAAATATATTACGATTAATTCTGATGTTCACGTTCGTGAAGAGTCTGCTGCTGCTTTCATTGTCAGCACAACGCAGCAACAAAACAAACCTGACTGCTTTGGCAGCCACAGTGCAATGGTGGAGCTGCATCTGGTGGACACAAGAGGTAGAGCTGAAGGGCCACTTGGACACGTAGCACATGCACAGCCCCCTGCTTTTACACTGCTGGCTGCTACTAAGTTATGTGTCAATGCTTGTCCCTTCCCCTTGTAAATGCTGATTGGTCAGAGTAAGTAACCAATCCCCTCAGGCTGTTGGAACCGTCTATCACAGCCATATCCAATTAGGCCGTGTACCCTGTGCCCTCCTAGACACAGTCTCCTCCCACTTCCTCTGCTGAAGAAGCGCCATGACTGTTATAATGTCGCCAAAATAAACAAACGAGTGAACGAATCCTAATGAATATTCAGAGGTTTAACGTTCCTTGTCATTTATTTCATTGGTGGGTCTCTCCTCGCTTACCAAGATTTGTAGAAATGCACGAATTAGGCAAAATTGAAGTTTGCATAAACTATACATCCTTAATACTGTTATAAGGTTATAATTACCGTTCCTGTGTTGGGTTTCGATAGAATACTTGCACTACCTTTAGTACGGGAGACGATCCTCAGCCGAGTTTAACTCTCATCTATTTATGGAGATTACTGAATTAAAATGGCGTCCGCAGTCTTATATACGCGTTCCTCCCCTACGTAAGTGCTGATTGGCCCGTGTAAAAAATGTAAAGTAAAAAAAAAACTCAACAGGCTACTGAAACCGTCAATCACGGCCATAACCAACGAGACCATCGCTCCTCTTCTGATGGACGGAACCTTCTCGTGTTCAAGAGAGTTGAGCCAATGCACGAATTAGGCAAAACTTGTTAGAAATGACGTTTGCGCGAATCCGAATGCAGACGTCTATTAACTATTAAAACATTCATAGCTGAAGTAATTATACCCGCACCCTTTGCACTGTCCTTAATAATTTTCTGATACCTCTGATGCAATATTACATAACAGTCTAATGGAAGCCGTTTCCCAGCACAGTTGTGTGCTCTTAATTTGATTATAATTAATTGATATTTATTTTGGTCTTTACCCCATTCCTGGGTTCGTGATTTCGAAAGCAATGTGACCACAATGAGATCTTTATTTACAAACGTCTGTTTTCCTTGGCTGATGCCGATGTAAGTATAGGCCTTCGGTAGGCTATGTTGACGCTTTGGAGCAGTTTGCATGATCACGTCAGTTTAAATTTGTTTTCCTCATTCCACCTATGACGGGTATTATATATGTTAATGTGCCAGCGTGACCTATTTGCCCTCCTCTAAGAAGTCTATAAAAAGAAACAAGTCAAGGGACTCGAGATCAGATCTAGCACCAACGCGGAGATCCACCATCACGATGAAAGCCTTCTTAAGCATCGTTGTCGTCTTCTCCTTTGCCATCACAGCAGGTGAGGATCATTTGTATTGTAGAGTGACAATGACATCCTAAATGTATAGGTCGAATAGATATCGTTGTTGTTCCATCAATAGAATGTATTTATTTTTTCTTTTCCAGGCAGCTCGTTGACTTGTAACAGGTGCGTTTCCTACAATGAGACCAACTGCCAGGGTCCTCCAGTTGCTTGTAACGACGGCGTTGAGAACTGCGTGAGTGCTATATCGGTGGTCATCAAGAGTAAGTCAAGTTATTGTATATAAGTCATTATATAAGATAGCATTTTATTAGATGTAATAATTAGATGACACCTGAGGTCAATCAGCCTCCATATCCATCATGCTTTTATTGGTTACATATTTCCCTGCCCACTTCTTTGGGCAATAAACATTATACTTCTGTCTAAAGAGATGCCGTCTTTAGAATGCTCTATTATCATCCTCATAACGGATTAGATTTTTTTTTTTGGCATTTCCCTAACAAAGGAAGAATTGAAAATTGTTTTTTTTTTTATGTTAAAAATGTCTCTAAATACCATTTTTTGTCCCCCAGGTGGAAATAATTTTACGACAGTTTTAAAGGCTTGCGGGATGGGAGCCGATGATCTTTTCAATTATACCATGACGTACAATGACACCTACGAGGCTCAATCTTCCCAAATCTGTCACACGGACAACTGCAACAACGATATCCCAGACAGTGAGTAAAATATTGATGGGGTTTCTCGGCATGAATGGGACATCTAGGCCACGGGTCGATGAGATAAGTAGTAATACCATCCTTTCCACTGAAAACCACTGTCAACTCAAGAATCATGAAGTGCGCACTCAAAGATTTGATGGTTTTTCAAAAGAACCTCCATACATAGCAGGAGTAGACCCAAGATCCCAAGGAGCCCAGTAGACCTGGCTCCTAAACTTTGGCTTGACTTTTTTAGTTATGGTATACTGATCTCTGATGATGCACTTCAGGCTGAAACCTTTATCCTACATCAATGTATTTGGCCACGATGTCCACATAAGGTCCTCATGGCAGAACTCTCGGTATGGAAGCCAGTTATCTTCTCCAGGTCTCTTCTTTAGCTATCCTGATAAAGACCCCCATCCAATGGACCGTAATTTAGGATCCTCTATATATTTAGGATTACATTTTCCAAGATATTCAAATTGAACAAAATCATCAATAACTATTTTTGTTCTCATTACTTCGTAGCTTATTCAAGGAACTTGACAGAAAACGGGGTTGTTTGCCCTTATTGCTTTAAAGACGGGTTGGATGGGTGCACCCCAGCTGGAGAAATGAAATGTACCGGTTTGGAAACCAAATGCTTCCAATATTCTTGGCTGACCTTTGGGGATAATGGACGTAAGTCTTCCCCTTATTTTTCTTGGATGCTGTTACAATGTTTATGTTCGTACGCACGTTTGCTCAAGCCAGGCCAGAATGTACCCGTGAACCGTCCAATCGGAGACTCCCACCAAATGTTTTATTATTTGGGTTATATTACTGTTTACAGCGCTGGGGGTTATATTACTGTATACAGCGCTGGGGGTTATATTACTGTATACAGCGCTGGGGGTTATATTACTGTATACAGCGG